>JBBPBX010085146.1:0-11401 GCA_038048925.1 Garcialebias charrua
TATATATATATATAGATATATATATAGATATATATATATATATATAGATATAGATATATATATAGATATATATATATATATATATATATATATATATAGATATATATATAGATATATATATATAGATATATATATATAGATATACAGTATATATATAGTATATATACAGTAGTTATAAATATAGTTATTTATTTATATAGATACCTATATTTATAACTATATATATATTATATATATATACACAAATGAAAGAGTGGAGATCAGGTGGTTCTCTATGGACTTTAGATGTTTGGACAAGCTGACAATCTGGAGAAGCTGCACATATTTACTGACCTGACCCACTTAAGTGAAGACCAGATCAGTCACCTGGGCCCTGCTTGCTGTTCTGTTGCCCTGAAGGCTGCAGGTTTGGAAGAATTTGGAGTTAATTAAGTTCTGTTTAATTTCTGTCCAGTTTTATTAAAAAGTTATTTAAATCAAACTAAGTACACAACAGAGTATTTAACATCAGGGTGGATGCTCAGTGCTTTATTTATGGTTATTTAAGTCTGCGTTATGTAACGGTTTGATGATCCTTGTCACATATTTATTTAGGTTTTTTGTGTATTTATTGTCTAAATAAATAAATAAAAAAGATTTTGTCGCTGTGTTCTTTCAAATAGAAAATTATTTCACTGCATGTTCATGAAGAATAAGACAAAGCAACAGTACTGTTCATCCAATCATCATTTTAATGTTTGCATGAAAACATGGTGACTATGAGAACATCCTGTGTTCCTGGGTTCCTCTTCTTCGGACGTAGAAGTACACCTCTGGGTGTAAAATCCTCATCGGAAGCCCATCATCGACAATGTTTCAAAACTGCATAACACAGATAAAATGTAACACAAAGTAAGAGCTACACATAACTTATTGAAAGGGTTATACATAATTTACGATACTTTATTACAAATACGCAAAGATTTGAGAAGCAAATAGTCTATCCTTACCGGTGTAAAGACTGCGCCGACGCCATTACAACTGTGTTTACAAGCATGCGCGTTCACGAGAGAGCCAAGCTGTGGAGGAGGAGCTAAGGAGGCGGAGTTGCAGCAGGTCACCCAGAGTGCAAGGGGGAGGAGGGAGAACGGTCTCTGTTCAAAATTTTTCTAAGTTTCAGGGCTTTGCAGAAATCGCAGATAGTACCTTTAACTTTAGTTTCAGTTATTTTAATTTAACACTTTTAGCTCCGCTTTACAACATTTTGATTTTAGCTACTGTTCTGCTTAATTTAACTTTTTAGCTACTGTTCAGTATGATTTAGATTTTAGTCACCGTTAATTTCAATATAGCTTTCAGCTGATGTTTTATTCATTTAAGTTGTTGCCATGTTTTATTTTTTCTGACTTCAGTTTCTGCTTGTTTTTATTTTACGAATTCAGTTAAAATGGAATTAATACATTTCATCAAGGTTGAGAATATAGAAACGAGCTAAACAAACAATGTCAAGCAAAACTTTAGAGATTTTTTATGAGCTTTGTAGAATTCTTCACACCACTTTTTCATAATAAAGATATACTGTATATGTTTTGTAAATCCAAAACATAATTGGCAACAAGCCCCTGTTTGGTTACTTATCAACTAAAGATGAATACTTTGCCTCTTTTTCCATACTCTGTCCTTTGAGTCACAGCCCCATCCCTTTAACAATACCCACTCATGACTTTAATAAAACAAAGTTTTATAATCTTGGGTTCATAGTTAATGTAATTACCTTAACAGCATCTGTTTTTGCTTCATAAACATTGCTTTCCTGCAGTTTGGTATAAAAACATCTGCGATGAGGATCTAAAATTACTGCAGCATAATGGAACAGCATCAATTCAGAAAACATATCTAAATGGTGAACAGGACCATTTTCATTCATTAAACACAGCCAGGTACTGGTTTGGAGTTGGTTTTTCTTGGAAAAACAAAATGTCAGAGGTTAATTTTCTAATGGCTCCTCCATTGAATGTTGCAGGACAAAACTGTTTCATAATAATGGTTTTCTTCTTCTCTCATACTGCAGAACGGTGGACCAAAATCTGCAGATGGTAATGATGTTAATAATGATAATTATCTAAATAGCAAGAAAAGACAATTATTTGTACAACAACATTAGTTCAGGTGCACACAGATATTCTGTCTTCTCTGTCTCGAACTCTTACTTGTAAGTCCAACTGAATGCAGGTTTCATTTACGTATATATACAGTACTGTATATATACAAAGTATACATATACATACAGACATTTTTTTATTTTTTTTGCCTTTGCTGGCGTGTGCCACTCATTTACACCAATATTTTCTGTCATTTCTCATACAGTTTTGCGCTCAGGATGTGTCAAGGAGATGATTCTTGTTCAACAGGAAGTGCGAGGAGGCAGCACGGTGTAAAACTGGAGATCTCCATATCCAATATTCATGTCAGACTCTAACAGTTATTAGTACACTCACTATCTGCCTCTCTGCCATCTTTGGCTCATCACATAGTGATGTGTCTTCCTGCAATAAACATGAGCCTGCCATCAACGGTCTTGACAACCCGTGCATCAGGTCATTGAAAGCAAAAAGGATGTAAAAAATTAATTAATAAATTATATCCAGAATTAGATTAAATATACAGATGCTTTTTGGGATTATTTCACCATACTGTTGAAGACATAGATAAATATTTTGTAATTATTACCATCTGTTTTTTTATTTATTATTTTTTACATTTTTGGGCTCTAGTGGCCTTTATTGTAGAGGGAGAGTGCGAAACGGGTAGAGAGAAGGAAGAGACACTGCAGAAACAGCTCGTCGGGTCTGGGACGCGAACCCGCGACGCCTGCAGAGAGGCTCAGCCTCAATATGTGCCACGCACTTATCCCCCACACCAAAGAAGCGGCACATTATTACCATCTGTTTGAGTTGCAACTGTTGTTCTCTATTAGCCCAGTCATCTTTAAGATAATATCTCATTGGACTGTAACTATTGGTGGCTAGTTAGTGACAAAAATTGAATACAATATGCACATTTTAATTTGTGACCTCCTTGACATATGAGGAGAACACTGAGCCATGTGATTGAAACTTGTGTGAACAAATCTTAAAAGCTTATCAAATTTTGTCTTGCAAAACTGTACAGGCATTTTAGCATATTAATTTGTTGCCTACCTACAACCACTTTGACAGCCGCCTGGATCTTTAGGATTTAATCTGCTGGAGGATTAAATTTGGACCAGTTTTAAAATCATAATTAATCATTAGCGTAGTTTTTAGGCCAGTTCATATACCGTACTTTTGAGATATATTGGAGTCACACGTGGGAAAGGCTGAAATGGGTTCAAACTGTGCAACAACTCCAATAGAAAACGTGTTGTTCAATTTTGGTTTAAAATTCAAGCAACAGGTGAAAGGAAAGGAGCTTCTACAACTCAAGAAAGGAAATTATAAACTCCTTGAAATTCCCAAGACACCCAGGAGACTCCTGTGGATGCTGTTTGCCAACTAACCACAACCCAGCGAGATACAGAATTACATTAAATTAAATTCAGTTTATTTATATAGCGTCAAGTCACAACAGAAGTTGTCTCAGGCCACTGAACGGAAACATTCACGTACATAAAAAATAAAATAAAAGTTATCTAAGGAAACAACAGATTGATTGAATATTCCCTTTGTCACAATCTCCCAATCTGAGCAAGCACAAAGGCGACAGTGGACAGGAAAAACTCCCTTTTAGCAGATATAAACCTCAAGCAGAACCAGGCTCAGGACAAGCGGTCATCTGCTTTGACTGGCTGGGTTTGAGAAGACAGGAAGAAGAGACAAACAAACACAGAATGGCAGGTCCAGATGTACTTTCTATAGGAAGAAAGATTAAACAAACAAACAAACAAACAAACGAACAAACAGTTGTTAACATATACATAATATATAATATAATATAAAGATAATATAAAGATGGCGGCGCGTGCAAAGGCTGCGGCTTCTCTCTCTCCCGACAACACGGTGTTTTCGTCTTCTTTGTCCTGCATGCCGCAATGTGCCGGCACGTCTTCGTCATGTTTACGTGTTCAAGAACGCAAGTATAGCCGTGAGTTCCTGCTTGATGTCGGAAAAACCGCTCATTTGGGAATAAACAGTGACCTCCAGGAGAAGCTACATGAGCTCGAACAGAAGCTAAACGAGTTTCGTGACTGCGGCCTGCTCTGGAAGCCAGCCCCGAGCCTCAATTCATCACGCCCGCCGTGGGAGCGCCACAAGCGGCTGGACAGTAAGCGGAAGCCAGCCCTGAGCCTCCCTTCTTCGCGGCCGCCGTGGAAGCGCCACAAGCGGCTGGACAGAAAGCGGAAGCCAGCCCTGAGCCTCCCTTCATCGCGCCCGCCGTGGAAACGCCACAAGCGGCGTGACAGAAAACAGAAGCGGGGTAAACGCGGAGGTGTCAGAGCTAGGCTAGCAGCTAGCCCACACAAACCGGCGATCCCATCCATGGTTTTGGCTAACGTGCGCTCCTTGGACAATAAACTGGATTATATACGCCTGCTACGAACGACACAAAAGACTGTGAGAGACTGTTGTGTGTTTGTATTCACGGAAACGTGGCTCAACAACAACGTTCCGGACCATGCTGTCCAGCTAGGGGAGCTAACATGCTACAGAGCGGACCGAACCCCCGAGGGAGGTAAGACAAGGGGAGGGGGGCTCTGTGTTTACATCAACAAAGCATGGTGCCTGGATGCTGCTGTGGTCTACAAACACTGCTCACATTTAGTGGAGTTCATGACTATTAAATGCAGACCGTTCTATTTACCGAGGGAGTTTACAGCTGTTTTGATTGTTGCTGTATATATCCCTCCAAGCTCCAACAGCAAAGTTAGAAGTGAGGCTTTGAATGAACTATATCTGCACATCAGTGAGCAACAAACAGCCCATCCTGATGCTTTTCTCATCACGGCTGGTGATTTCAACCATGCAGATTTAAAGAGTGTATTTCCAAAAACATACAGAAACATAAACTTTGCAACAAGAGGAAACAACACACTGGACCAAGTTTACACCACCATGAAAAATGCCTACAGAGCCCTCCCCCTCCCCCACATTGGTGCTTCTGACCATATCTGTGTTATGCTAAAGCCAGCATACAGGCCGCTGGTGAAAGTCACAAAACCAGTCCGCAAGCAGATACGAGTGTGGCCAGAGGGGTCTTCAGAGGCACTCCAGGACTGTTTTGACACCACAGATTGGGGTATGTTCAAAGAAGCTGCTACCACAAACAACAACACATGTCTCCAGGAGTACTCAGACACTGTATGTTCATACATCGCCAAGTGCATTGATGATGTTACCAACCTCAAAACCATCACTGTTCGGGCTAATCAGAAGCCATGGCTGACAGCTGAGGTTCACAGACTCCTGAAAGCCAGGAATGCTGCCTTCAAAGCGGGAGATCAGGTGGGCCTGAAGGCAGCCAGAAAGAACCTGACCCAGGGCATCAGTGAGGCCAAGGAGCAGTATTCCAAGAAAATAGCTCACCGTTTCAAGGACAGCAAGGATACACGCAGTCTGTGGCAGGGAATACAGACCATCACAGACTACAACCCCCCCCCAGACCTGTGACAGCTCAACCTCTACGCTGAATGAACTGAATGAGTTCTTCGCTCGGTTTGAGGCAAGTAACAGCACACCTGCACATAAATTCCCCCCCTCTCCTGATGGCCAGGTGCTGGCGCTGTCCTCAGACAGCGTAAGGCGATCATTCATCAAGATTAACGCCCGGAAGGCCTCTGGTCCTGACAACATACCTGGTCGTGTGCTGAAGACTGTGCAGGGGAACTCGCAGCGGTCTTCACGGACATCTTTAACATCTCACTAAGCCAGGCCATCGTCCCCACCTGTTTCAAAGCCACCACCATCATCCCTGTCCCAAAGAAGGCAACGCCCGCATGCCTCAATGACTATCGCCCAGTAGCACTCACCCCCATCCTGATGAAGTGCTTTGAACGGCTAGTCATGAAAAGCATCACATCTGTCCTCCCTGCCTCCCTGGATCCCTTCCAATTTGCATACCGACCTAATCGCTCAACCGACGATGCCATCTCCTCTGCCCTCCACACAGCTCTCACACATCTGGACACGAAGGACTCTTATGTTAGAATGCTGTTCATCGACTTCAGCTCGGCATTCAACACCATCATCCCCCAACAGCTCATCCATAAACTGGACAGTCTGGGGCTGAACACCTCAATGTGTAACTGGCTGCTAGACTTCCTGACCGGGAGACCACAGACAGTACGGATCGGGAGTAACACATCTAGCACCATCACATTGAACACAGGGGCCCCACAAGGATGTGTGCTGAGCCCCCTTCTATTCACCCTGCTAACACACGACTGCACACCATCGTACAGCTCCAACCACTTCATCAAGTTTGCGGACGACACAACAGTGGTAGGTCTCATCAGCAACAACGATGAGACGGACTACAGGAACGAGGTGAGCCGCTTGGCCTTGTGGTGCGGACACAACAATCTCACTCTCAACGTGGAGAAGACAAAGGAGATTGTCGTGGACTTCAGGAAGAGGGATGCACAACATGCCCCTCTGACCATCAACAGCACCGCAGTGGAGAGAGTGGACAGCACCAAGTTCCTGGGAGTGCACGTCTCAAAGGACCTGTCCTGGAGCAGGAACACTGCAGCACTGGCGAAGAAGGCTCACCAGCGCCTCTACTTTCTCCGCAAGCTGAAAAGGGCTGGAGCTTCAACCTCCATCATGTGCACCTTCTACAGAGGTGCCATAGAAAGTGTCCTGACCAGCTGCATCACTGTGTGGTTTGGTGCATGCACTGCATCCTGCCGCAAGAGCCTCCAGCGCATCGTGAAAGCAGCTGAGAAGATCGTCGGCACCTCCTTGCCCTCACTGCAGGACTTACACAGCAAACGCCTCACTCGGAAAGCCCACCGCATGGCAGGTGATCCCACACACCCACTACACAGCCGCTTTAGACTGCTGCCATCAGGGAGGAGACTGAGGAGTCTCCAGGCTCGTACCAGCAGACTGAGAGACAGCTCTGTTCATCAGGCAGTCAGAATGCTAAACACTCTGCCTGCTCTGCCTCCCCTCCCATTTGAACTGCCTTAACACAAAAAACTTTCTCACACATTACCACTCAACACAAAGTTTTTAACACTGGACTCTGTGTCTTAACACAAAAAACTTTCTCACACATTACCACTCAACACAAAGTTTTTAACACTGGACTCTGTGTCATCAAACGGGTTATTCACTAAACTCTCGGTCATGTGTTCATTCAGTTTGCACTACTTCTCATATTTGCACTAATGTTTGTATTACATTACTGCCTATAGTCATACTACTGTTTACATTCACTGTTTACATTTATTAATACTGTTTACATTTATTACTACTGCTTTACATTTATTACTACTGTTTACATTTACACTACTTTTATCTACACTACTGCAGATACATATACAGCATTCTCTGACTAGCCTTATCTAAGGATGCCAAATGTGCCTTATGTGCCTTACTGCATATGCCACTTTGCCTCTATACCAACATCAACTACCTCATACATATACTGTGTACATCAACTTATATGCTGCTGTGCCACTCTTTGCAAATGTCAACGCTAGAAACTTCAGTTTATTTTATAGATTTACGTTTTTATACTTTTCATACTACTATGCAAAAACTCAGGACAGTATTACACTTTTATTATTTCATTTTATGCTTATGTTCATTGGGTGTTTGGTGTTTCAGTGTTGGTGTAAATTTTCATACTTTTATACTATTATGAAAAACTCAGGACAGTGTTACACTTTTTTACTATTTTATGCTTATGTTTATTAAATGTTTTAGTGTTTAGTGTTTAGATGGTTACTGTTGCACCGAGGGACTGAGAGAAACGCAATTTCGGTCCTGTGTATGTCCTGTACATATTGCAGTTCTGACAATAAAGTTGACTTTGACTTTGACTTTGACATAATTACAAATACAAACAGGTAGAGTAGAGCAAGACAACAGCAGAGTGAAGAAATGTGGTCAATTTTTCCTCCAGCAGTCTAAGCCTATAGCGGCATAACTAAGGGACAGCTCAGGAAACCCAAGCCAACACTAACTACAGGTAGTCCTCGACTTACGGCGGTCTCGACCTACGGCAATCCGACTTTATGAACGCATCATATTAAGAAATATATGATTTAAAAAAAAAATGTGTTTCAATGTTCTTGATTTCATGTGTACAGCACTTTGTTGCAGCTGTGGTTGTTTTAAATGGCTTTATAAATAAAGTACATTATTATTATTATTATTACATAATTTTTAATTTTTCAGCCGATTTATGAAGTTTGCAGCAGTTTCCGACAGTTTCCGACAGTTTTCAGCAGTCAGTTTTCTGCAGTGCCTGCCAGTTTAGCCAGTTAGCTCAAGCCTCGACCGCCGGCTTTGGACGGACCGTGTCCGATCAGAGGTTCCAACGCTCGGATACATGAGCTGGGAGCTGAACGGCGGTTTTGCGGAGGGACGGATGGACGAAGGAAAACAACGCTGTTGACCGCATGAAGCAGCAGAAAGCGAGCTGGGCCGGAGGAGCAACGAGATAACATGCTAACAAGCCTTGCTGTAGGATGGGCGCGGGTGGGGTGGATGGTGTCACCGGGGAAACGGAGCCGACGGGTGGCGGAGAGGCCAGCTGCAGCCGAGAGCTCGCCTCGATGTCCGCCTGGCAGCCTAAGATGTTGTCTTGACACTGAGCTAACATGCTAAAACGCGGAGAAACAGCTGCAGCAGCCTTTTGGAGGGACTAAAATGCTAACGTGGCGCGGCCTAATATGCTAACGCGGAGGGGCTAACGTGCTAATGCCGCACAGCCTGTTGGAGGGACACGGCAGAGAAACGGCTCCCAGTAAGTTATTCACTCTTTTTCCTTTCATGATGGCTCCAAATGGCTCCAGTTTGGACTGCGTGAAGCAGCACAAAGCTGCGGAGCTCAGACGTGCAACGAGCTAACATGCAAAAAGACGGAGACAGGCTTGACCAGCTCAAAGTAAGAAATTAACTTTTTATTTTTTAGCCCCGGACTGTATGTGTTTTGTGATAATTATGTAGGGTACTGTGTCAGGATAGGCGAAGTGCTTGGTAACTGTTTTGTACTGTACATGTACGTGTATAAGTGGCGGCTCGTGTGTACTTCCAACTTACGGCGATTTTCGTGTTACGAACGGCCGCAGGAACGGAACTCGTTTGTAAGTCGGGGAACAGCTGTATAGGATTTATCAAAAAGGAAAGTCTTAATCCCAGTCTTCAAACTGGACAATGTGTCAGCCTCACGGACAGAAACTGGAAATTGGTTCCATAAGAGAGGAGCCTGAGAACTGGAAGCTCTGCCTTCCATCCTGCTTTTTGAAACTCTAGGAACCACAAGTAAACCTGCAGTCTCAGAGCGAAGTGCCCTGTTAGGAACATTACGTTTAGTTTAGTGTATTGAAAGAAAAACACTTTCAACACCTGCTCATTCAACAAATTGTTGAATGAACATAAAACCTGGAACAATTTGTTTAGCTATTTTTGCTTTTCACTAAGTAGCAATTAAGTTGTTATAATTATTTAAACATAAGGATTGGGTCACTTTTAAGGCCGATTCAAATTTGAACTTGTCCGACTCTCATTGTCTTGAATTGTAAAATCAATTGTCTTGTTAAATGCGTGTCTTCTAATATTGTTGGTTTTTCTGCATTGACATTCACATGAGTTAGATATTTCAGTTAAACAACAAACTTTGTATATTTGACAAATTATTTAAAATTAATTTAACCAATCTGGTGACATTAGCAACTAACAGTGAGTTGAGTCATTTCTAAAAAAAAAAAAAAAAATGAACACATTTAAAGCATCACTAATTCACGTTGAAAACTTCTTACTATGAACATTCTTGGTAATATAAAGTACGTAGCTATACCGATGACGTGCGATTGAAGCATGTTTTCATAAATGAAAAGCAATACTTTAACTTCATGTTTTTCTCCAAAAATATAATTATTCAAAAAAATATTTGAAGGATATAAAACTTTGTTCTTACATCTCAATGCAAAACCCAAGTCAATATAGTATACTCAATAAAGGACTAATGCGTTTAAAAGAACTAAAAATAAAGAAGCAGTTATAACTAATTGTATTTCTTTCAAAATTAAAATATTTCTTATCATTGGGTATTTAAAAAAGAAAGAAAATCTATTCTTGTTAACCATTTATGTAAAATCTGTAAACTGTCAAAATGAGGCTTTTTTCCCTGTGTGGTGTTTATTTGACTGAACAAAAATAGAAAAGCAAAAAAGAGAAAAGTTCAAACTCTATCCTTAGACAAACCATCATCAAAAATTAATGTCCTGGGATCAAGTTCAAATGTTTCTTTATGTCAGAGTTTTATCGCAGCACTCCACAATGACAGAGATTTAATTGGAACCAGTAAAGCAAAGCTCAGACTCCCATAAATCCTTTTAGTCTTTGAGGGCCAAGTTGAAGTCCCGAGCCCTTTGACTAAGCAACTGTTGATCTCTTCCTCATCTTTGTTTGTCGTCAAGACGTGGGGCGCTCCGTGACACCATTTGTCTCCATAACAAGTCTGAGTGAGCAGTGTTTGTGGTGGGCTCACCTGCAGGAGCCCCGGAGCTGCTTGCTGCTCACCATGGGCCTCCCAGGACTACCCACAGAGGAGGAGGCAATAAAGGTCGGAGAAAAGAGCCATAAATCTCCATAAACTTCAGCTAGCCGCGCTCCCCCCACTTTCGCTGGACACTCAGATAAAGCACCTCCTACTCCACACCCACCAGATGGACTTCAGAGACAGCAGGAATGCTCCATTGTCCACATCTGAGCATCGTTTTGATAAATTAATTGAACCAAAACTCTTTAGAAACAAGTATTTTTTTTTCCAGTTCAAAGCGCATTAATTATTTTTGTTGGAACCATCGTTATACTTTAATTGTGTGAATGCTGGATCATTATATATTCCTAAATAATAAACTTTATTTACACATATTTTCCACATACAATAGCAGGGGTCTGCAACATGTGGTTCTGGAGCCACATGTGGCTCGTTGGTCCGTCCACAGCAGCTCTTTCAAGCTTTGACCAAAACTAACATAACACTGAATTTTATAGGATGTTACACCCACAACAACAAATTACTAGTTTTAACAGATTTCCCATAATTTATTTTGCAAATATTTGGAATAATACTAACAAACAGAGTAAATTGTACTCACTTTTAACTTAATGCTTATTTCTTCAAAGTAGGATATGCAGTTTCTCCACAATAAAATAACAATAAAAAAATACGTAAGCCTGCACAGTTCATTGTTTTAGTTTTTTTT
>JBBPBX010085148.1:0-15149 GCA_038048925.1 Garcialebias charrua
CACCGTGGCTTTCTTGGGATCCTCATTCCCGCTTCCACCACTTACAACTGTTATAAATCCAGTTATAAAACACTCACTAAAAATCTGGGCACAATTTCGTAAATGTTTTAATTTCTCTAGTTTCTCTCTCTATAGCCCTATCATGTCTAACCAACTTTTCAAACCCTCATCTCAGGACTCTGTTTTTAAAGAATGGCAAAGAAGGGGTATAGTACGCTTCAATGACTTGTTTCTCAATAACACTTTAGCTTCATTTCAACAACTATGTGAAAAATTTAGTCTTCCCCAGTCCAATTTTTTTAGGTATCTCCAAATACGGCACTTTATTACTCTTCATTTGTCCAGCCTCTCCATTTCAACTGATAGCAGTATTGTTGACACTATTCTTTCTCTAGACCCAAATAAAAAACAGTCCATTTCATTCATTTACAGTAAACTATTGGATTTGAAGCGTGCTTCCTCAGATAAAATCAAAGCTGCTTGGGAAGAGGATCTCGGCTCCTCTATTTCAGAGGACTCTTGGACCTCCATACTCAAACTGGTGAGCTCCAGTTCTCTCTGTGCTAGACATTGTCTAATACAATTTAAAGTGGTGCACAGAGCTCACATCTCTAAACTGAAATTGTCCTCTATGTATCTTGATGTTAGTCCTAACTGTGTGAGATGCAAACATGTTGAAGCCTCTCTCTCCCATATGTTTTGGTTTTGCTCAGTGCTGGGCAGCACTAATCCAAAAATTAGTTCCGCTATTTCTAAAGCACTAATTAATTTATTTAGGTCCGCAATTTCAAAAGCACTAATGTCTTATGAAAATTAGGGGAAGCTAAATTCTAAACTGCTAATTAAATTCAACAATTGGTAGCCAGCAAGTTATGCAATATTTGCACTAGACTGCCAACTAGCGGTGCATGAACTGTTATACACCTTTATCCTACCTCTTAACCTCGATTCGCTCGGGATGTCATCTCCTACAATACACCTTTCGCTCATGGTCCAAAAATTTAAAAGTTGTTTAATGTGTGGATTGCTATTTCGGCTGCTTCTTTGTCTTTTTCTTTTGTTTATTGTAGATTTTTCATTAAAAATGCATCGATAAAGTTATTTTAACTGTTTTCTGGAAAACTGAAGCGCCTGCAATGCATTATGGGCACATGACGAAAGCAAAGCACGGAACCAAACCTTACCATGCTGTTGCTCCATTTGACCACTAGATGTCTGTCTTCATCAGCATAACAGCTTTAAATAATTTCTTTTCATTCAACTGTATTTTATTTTTATTTTATTTTTTAAATAAAATAAAAATAAAATAAAACCACAGTCCAAACAACACATTAGGAGAGATACCTTGAGTTTTTAAAACCACCAGATCATGATAAAGTGATTTCTTACCACACACCCCAACAGCAGAAGAACAATCAGAGCTCTGACAAACTTTTCTGAAAGGCCACACCTGCTCCTTTATCTGCTTGCCTTTCAATCAGTGATGGAGAGCACCAACAGGTGCCACTGGTTACATCAAGAACATAAAAATACAATAAATTAATTCATTTATTTGCTCATTCTTTTGAGAATTGTGAAAAGTCTCTCCATTCTGTCTCTACTTACATTTGTTCTTCTCTCTGCTGCTTCATCTCTTCTGATGAACTGAAATAAATCATCCTCTCTGTCCTGCTGCCTCTTTCTTCCCCGTCTCCGTTCCTCAGCCCTGGCTCACCCGCTGCTGCGCTTGGACCTGGAGTGTCCTCAGTGATGGAGACAGTTAGGACAGGAGGGGCAGTGGAAGGTCTGTCCTAAAACCTCGTCCATGATGACAAACCAGACAACAAGTCACAGCAGCAGCTTCCCATTAACTCCTTGACCCGTCTGGATATTTACAGTCCTGAACAGAGGAAACATCACAGTTGGCAAAAAGAGCAACAAACATTAAAAAAAAAAACTTTACATGTATTAACAGCTGCACGTACAAATTATATTCTTCATTACACATGCACATACTTTGTATTTATTTTTTTAGATTATCCTATATCTTTTTTGCCTGCAGAGGATTTACCTTGTCATGCAGGCCCCATCTTCTCCAAAATTATCCTAATAACAGCAACATAAAATGAATGAAGAGGGGAAACATGGAAAATAATGTCTTAGAAAAACTGTAGTTTCCACCGCACAACACAAGAAGAGCTGTACAGTACTTCATTAAGATCACAGGTTCTGTACAGTATGAAGGTTAATGAAACTGTACTCAGTCAGAAGCATAAGATGAATAAATTGATTCATTCTTGTACCTCCATAACACAGCTGCAGATTGTTTTGCTCGTGAAAAGGTGGCTGTTTTCAATCTGAAGCTTAATAAAAGCTTAATTATTAACTCACAGGTCTAATTAAGAGCTGGTCACTTTCCTCAGCAGGGATAAACACTTCTACTTTGCGTTTTGTAGCCTGATCTTCTCATTTGTACAGGTTAAATACGTGAAAACATAAGCGGCCATAATCGTGCATAAATGTTTTCTGAATGAACAAGTGTGGACGGTTTAATAATAAAAGCTTAATAAAAGCTTCGGTCTACTCCTTGCTCCCTTAAAAAATAAAAAGTAAAATTAGCTTAGCGGCGAAAATATTACGGGACCCATTGTACGAGCTGATCTCCGACAAAAAATAATACAAAAAAATGTCTACGCAAATGACAAAAGCCTATCATCTGCTTAAAATCATAACCGCTTTAGGCTTTTAATTTTTTAATCCCACATTTTAACATAACTTACATTTAAAAGTGTACTCCGTCGCTTCGTCCGCCATAACGATCCAAAATTTTCCCTCAATACGCACGCGCAGTGTAAACGCAATGCATTTTGGGAAAGCCTCGGTCTTGAAGGATACCAAGTACACCAGTACACCTCGCTGCAGCGGGACTGAGGGACGCTTTTTTGTCACGGACCACATCCGGCGCTGACAGGATATGGTCTGTTAGCAGCCCGTAAATAAGTTTTTTCGTTTTTACTGATAGATAATTAGTTATTAGCGGTACTGCATTTTAAATAAAAATAGCGCAAATCCGCGTATGAATTATAAAAGTTAGTCAATCCGCTGTAAAGCTAACAAATTGTTTAGGTACGCTATAAGCGGATTAGCGCATTAGCGCTACCCAGCGGTCTGGCGCCCATCTTTGGTTTTGCTCATCTCTGAACAAATATTGGTGGGAAATATTTCAGACTTTATCATGTGTACTAGATACATATCTGAATCCTGACCCACTGATTGCTCTGTTTGGTCTTGTAGAAGGCATGACAAACCTAAATAAAAACCAACAGCACGTAATATTGTTCACCTCTCTCCTGGCCAGACAAGCTATTTTGCTCAGGTGGAAAGAACCGTCTCCACCCACTCACGCTCAGTGGTTGGCTGACATCATGTCCTGTTTAAAGCCAGAGAAAATCAGATTCACACTCCAACAGAAAGAGGGTAAATTTGAGAAAGTTTGGGGACCGTTCCTGAATCTATTCCAGTCTCTTTGACAACACAAATCCATCAGGGTAATGCAGTCTCTTGGCTATTTTACCTTTTATTTATTTTTTCCTTTTCCTTTTAGCAGTGATTGGGTAGAGATTTTTTTCCTCTTTGGTGTGGATTATAATGTACATGCTGCAATTCAGATTGACTCAGTCTACTAATGTCTTCACTAATGGTTACATGCAAATGCTTCATTACCATCTTTACTGTTTAATGATTTTGGTTTTTTGGGAAAAAAATGAAAAATTCAATAAAAAGATCTTGAATTTGAAAGCATCCTGTACTCCAGCATCAATGTGGGGCATGGAGGCTGCACAACTGCATAAGAAAAAGCTTTGCAGAGAGTGGTGAAGGCTGCACAGAAGATGTTGGAGTCATGCCTGGTACCCACCGGACCCATGTCGGGCGGCTGAAGCGGCTGGTTTACATTCAAAGTCTATGTGGAGACGAGTCGAGGCACGGCGAACCGTGAAGCGGCGCGTTTTGAGTGATTGAAGCGGCGCGCCGGCACACGGCAGTTCCTTTCCACGCACGCGCGCATCCAAAGCAACCTACGCGTCGAGCCGCCAACGTCATAAAATTCGATCTCTGGTGGCTCGACGCGTCCAGCAAACAGTCGGGAGAGCCTCTGCTATGTGATGACACAACGACAACGGGACTTTTTTTGGACTTTTTAAACTTACCCAATGGAGCCTCCATGAATTGGAACCAAACTCCGGTAAGAATCTTGGCATTTTAAACAGTTGCTGCTGTCCGCTCAGCGTACGATCACCCCAAACATAAAAAAAAACGTTTTAATCTCAACAAAGACTGTCTGAGCTGCAGTTCGGCTCGTAGAAAACCCACTCCAGTAGGAGCGGGGGTCACGTGCTGCTGATTTTATCTGCCAGCAGCATGAAAACACAACAACTGATGACCCTCTGCCTCCCACTAGTGTGTGTCATCAGACGCATCCCAGTGGGTACCTGGCATCAGTGACAAGCGGCCAAAAGGGGGCGGCAGGAGCGTTCTGACAAGTTTGGTGGGGACAAGGCATTAGTCTCCCCACCATCACAGACATCTAAACCTCCAGATGCAGGAAGAGGGCCATCTGCATCTTGAAGGACCCCACTCACCCAGCACACACTTTTTGCCCCGCTCCCCTCAGGCAGGAGGTTGGACAGCATTAAGTGTAGAACCACTAGACTGAGGAACAGCTTCTACCCTGAAGCTGTTAGACTCATGAATCCCTAACCAGGATAATCACTGTAATGCCACTTTAATTTCTGGTATGAGGCTTGTCTATGCTACTGATTATCTCATACTGCTGAATATCTCATGTTGCTGTATTCATTCATACCGATCTACTCACTACAGAATCATGTTCAGGCTGCTGTTTAAAGGTGCAATATGTAATTTCTGGAACACGCTGGAACTTAGGAAAATTTTGAACAGACACACGTTTCTGGTCCCTCCCCCTCAGAGCCATATATGGCTCTGCTCCCTCTTGCTCTCGGTGAAATTCAGCTCTGCTTCCGAATGCTCCGCCTCCACTGCATGTCCTGTCAGCCGCTGTGAAGTTCTGTGTTTATATGTTAATAAAAAATTCTAAAAAATAAAATAAAAACAGGGAGCGCTGGTCCAGCACACCAGAACACCATGAAATCTGCAGAGCCACGTTGGACATGAGTTTAATTCGCTTGTGACGAATTCATTCATTTCCTCAATGTTTCTGTCATGAATCAATCAATCAATCAATCAATCTTTATTTATAGAGCCCCTTTCAGCAGCCAGAAGGTGCACAAAGTGCTGAACAATACAGAAATAAAAACAAACAATAAAAACAAACAATAAAAAACAACAACAATAAAAAACAGCCAGTTAAAAATTAAAAACAATTTAGACCTAACAAGAATGTCAAAGAACCACTAGGCATTAAAAGCCTGCCTGAATAAGAAGGTTTTTAGATTAGATTTAAAAGACTCCATATGAGTGATGGAGCGCAAGTCCAGAGGTAGCTTATTCCAGAGACTGGGTGCAACGACAGAAAAGGCCCGGTCACCCCAACGTTTGTAGTTGGTCTTTGGAACAGACAGGAGAAATGTATTTGATGATCTCAGTGTTCTCCTATATTCACGGACAGTTACAAGATCAGTCAAATACAGTGGGGCAAGACCATTAAGAGCTTTAAAAGTGAATAATAAAATTTTAATTTAATTCTAAAATCAATTGGAAGCCAATGGAGAGAAAATAAAACAGGGGTAATGTGTTCACGTCTGGAGGTGTTGGTTAAAAGTCTAGCTGCAGCATTTTGGACCAATTGAAGGCGTTTAATGGAGGATTGGGAGATTCCCACATATCCACATTATTCCTACGTCCCATGATGCTTTGCGCGAAATGTGCACACGACTTCCGGTTGACCGGAAACACCGTTTGTTTACATGCGAGTAATACAGTTGAAGACAGTCCAAACTTTGTTGTTTTAGTTCATTAAAAATGTGGGAACACCACTCGTTTTGTTAAAAGAGGAGGGACAAATAAAAAGAAATTACAGATGTTACCTGATCGCGCAGACATAATTTAAAAATAACGCGTTTGCTCCGGCCTCTCGGCTAAGGTTTATTAGCAGCTATCTCGGCTAAAGATACCAGTCGCGTCTGAGATCTATCGTTTTAAGACAGTAAATCTTCCAAAACTCTCATTAATATCCCTCCCCGAATAAAAAGAAATAACAGATGTGACCTGATCGCGCAGACATAATTTAAAAATACATAAATAGCGAACGTGTTTGCTCCGGCCTCTCGGCTAAGGTTTGTTAGCTGCTATCTCGGCTAAAGATACCAGTCGCGTCTGAGATCTATCGTTTTAAGACAGTAAATCTTCCAAAACTCTCATTAATATCCCTCCCCGAATAAAAAGAAATAACAGATGTGACCTGATCGCGCTGACATAATTTAAAAATACATAAATAGCGAACGCGTTTGCTCCGGCCTCTCGGCTAAGGTTTGTTAGCATCTATCTCGGCTAAAAATACTGGTCGCGCCTGACATATATCATTTTAAGACAGTAAATCATCCAAAACTCTCATTATTAAACCCTCCCTGAATAAAAAGAAATTACAGATGTTACCTGATCGCGCAGACACAGCCATAGAGTAGGATGCAGGAACACTCTTTCTTTGTTTTGGGTCCGTGTTGAAAACACTGTTGTTTTAGCCAAAGATTTAGCTTGGTCCGGTTGTTGGTGCAGCCGCGAACAGCACAGCAGGTACCTGAACCCCGGTAGGACATTTCTGTAAACGTTCCGTTTAAACAAAAGCTGTGTTTGCTCCGATAAAATGAATGAAAATAACTTTCAAAAACACCCGCGATCCATAGTCCGCCTATGGAAAACAGGCACTTCCGGTGTCGGACCGGAAGTTCAATGCACATTCGCTTCTACAGTGACGCCTCCAGGAATATTGTGGATAGGGAATTGCAGTAGTCAAGCCTTGAGGTGATAAAAGCATGAATGGCCTTTTCTAAATCAAAACGATTTAAAAAAGGTTTAACTCATCAGTGGAGTGGAATCAGTGGAGGATGAAGCGATCACTTGACTTTTGGCAAAAAACAAAAGAAAAGTCCAGATCAGGGATGAAGAAGGGGAATTTAATACATTTGTGTCACATACAAAACAGTTTTGCATCGCTTTGCAATACTTTGAACGAGAACCTGCGCGGCCGCGGGGGCTGGGACGGGGGGGAGGGGCGTGGGTTAGGAGCGTGAGAAGTGAGAAGCTCTGTTTTTATTGGCTGGTTAACGGCGGGTCACTGTGGCTTTTTAGAAATGCTTTTAGAGAAGCAAGGGGACTATAGTTTTTTTCAGAGATTACTTTGTCTAACATCAGTCTGTCAGGAGATAGTGACAGAGTGAAGAAATATGTTAAAAATATATTTTTAGACAACTTACAGACTGCACTACAGAACTGCAGACTGCAGCTTTAATATACAATATTATTTTACATTATTAGCATTTAGCGTATATCTTAGATCTTTTAGTATATTGTTTAGCATTTGTTTAGCATATCCTTGTATACTGTTTCTTTTTAAACTTTGCATTTTTGCTATTTTTGAGTGTAACTGGGACCATGACTACACAATTTCTTTCCACCTCATGTACCACATGTATTGTGAATTAACTTGTACTTAAAACAAGTTTGCAGTTTGAGTTTGAGAATAACATTTTCTCAGAAAATATTTTTGTTTCTGTCACGATTCGGTTCTGATGAAGCAAGCAAACCCAGAGTGCAGGCGGAACAGGACTCGGAGACGGAGAGTGTAAAATAATAAACACTTTAATAATCAAAACAATAAACTGATGGTGCAGTAACTTACAAAATGAGATGAAAACGATTAGTGGCTCCATCAGACATCAGGGAGATATGATTATGACCCGGCGAGGAACAAATGAAATGAGAGGGCTTTTATACTATGAGTAAATCAGTGCCGCTTGGCAGGTGACTGATGACAACAGGTGAAAGTGATTAAGGATGCAAACTGGAGAAGCAGAACTGAGGAGTGAGTGAAAACAGAAAAAAGTATGACAGGCGCAGAGCCTGAGAGAACATTATGAAGAAGGGGAATTTACCTCAAGGGTGGCACCCGACACCCCCAAGATGGGCCCCCCACAAGAAAAAGGGCGGGCGGAGGGAGGCAATAGGCAGAACGGCAGGCTAACAACAGCCAGATCCGGAGGACGTCCAGGAGGTCCCCTATCACCATCAGCCAGATCCAGAGGACGTCCAGGAGGGCGCCTATCACCATCAGCCAGATCCAGAGGACGTCCAGGAGGGCGCCTATCACCCTCAGCCAGATCCGGGGGACGACCGGGAGGTCGACCACCGTGCGGTGCCACGTCAGGCGGGCGACCAGAGTATCGTCCAGCAATGACAGGAAACACAACCCCAAGGTCAGTGACGGTTGGGACATCTTAGTCGGCTGGCAATTGTCCTCCGTCAGCAGGAACACCATTGTCGTCGGCCGGTACACCATCGTCGTCAGCCGGTATACCATCGTCGTCGGCAGGTACACCATCGTCGTCGGCCGGTACACCATCGTCGTCGGCTGGTACACCATCGTCNGAGAAGCAGAACTGAGGAGTGAGTGAAAACAGAAAAAAGTATGACAGGCGCAGAGCCTGAGAGAACATTATGAAGAAGGGGAATTTACCTCAAGGGTGGCACCCGACACCCCCAAGATGGGCCCCCCACAAGAAAAAGGGCGGGCGGAGGGAGGCAATAGGCAGAACGGCAGGCTAACAACAGCCAGATCCGGAGGACGTCCAGGAGGTCCCCTATCACCATCAGCCAGATCCAGAGGACGTCCAGGAGGGCGCCTATCACCCTCAGCCAGATCCGGGGGACGACCGGGAGGTCGACCACCGTGCGGTGCCACGTCAGGCGGGCGACCAGAGTATCGTCCAGCAATGACAGGAAACACAACCCCAAGGTCAGTGACGGTTGGGACATCTTAGTCGGCTGGCAATTGTCCTCCGTCAGCAGGAACACCATTGTCGTCGGCCGGTACACCATCGTCGTCAGCCGGTATACCATCGTCGTCGGCAGGTACACCATCGTCGTCGGCCGGTACACCATCGTCGTCGGCTGGTACACCATCGTCGTCGGCCGGTACACAGTCATCGCCGTCGGCCGGTACACAGTCGACGTCGGCTGGAACACAATCGACGTCGACTGGAACATAGTCATCGGCCGGAACACAGTCATCGGCCGGAACACAGTCGTCGGCCGGAACACAGTCGTCGGCCAGAACACAGTCGTCGGCCGGAACACAGTCGTCGGCCGGAACACAGTCGTCGGCCGGAACACAGTCGTTGGCCGGAACACAGTCGTCAGCCGGTATACTGTCGTCGTCGTCGCCAAGACCCCCGTTGTCGGGCGATGAGACATCATTGGGCGCCGAGATGTCGTCGGGTACCGAGGTGGGCGGTGAGACGTCGTCGGGCACCGAGGCGGGCGGTGAGACGTCGTCGGGCGCCAAGGCGGGCGGTGAGACGTCGTTGGGCGCCGAGGCGGGCGGTGAGACGTCGTCGGGCGCAGAGGCGGGCGGTGAGACGTCGTCGGGTGCCGAGACGGGCGATGAGACGTCGTTGGGCGCCGAGAGGGGCGATAAGATGTTGCCGGACGCCGACACAGGCGGCGGGACGTCGTCTGCTTCGTCGAACGGCGGGACGTCGTCTGCTTCGTCCAGCGGTGGGACATCGTCTGCTTCGTCGAGCGGCGGGACATCGTCTGCTTCGTCAAGCGGCGGGACATCATCTGCTTCATCGAATGGCAAGACGTCGTTTGCTTTGTCGAGCAATGAGACATCTGCGGCCTGGGACCCTCTGTCGAGGACGAGGCGTCTGCGGCGCTGGGATCCTCGTCGTCGGGACCCTCACCATTAGAAACCTCTAAGACGTCGTTGAAGCCCTCTTCGTCGGGACCCTCTGAGACGTCATTGGGAACCTCTTCGTCGGGACCCTCTGGGACGTCGTCGGGCCTTCTTCGTCGGGACCCTCTGAGATGTCGTTGGAGCACTCGTCGTTGGGGCCCTCGTCGTCAGGACCCTCTGAGACGTCGTTGGGTGGCGAAGAGGAGCCTACAGCCGACGAGGCCGGTGTGGGGTCTGCAACGACGAGTCGTGGTCTGCAGTTTATGGTTCTGTGTCTTCTGCGGCTGGCCCCAGATCTCCAGCGGCAGGAAGGACCTCAGCTGGAATGAGGACACTTGAAGAAGAGACGAGGACCTCCGGTTGGATGAGGACCACTGATGGAGCAGTGAGGACCTCAGGACCACCTCGGGGACAATGTCTGTGGAGAGAAAAAGCGACACTGCTTCGGATGGACCTGGTCGGTCGGTGGCTGGCATAGGTCTTAGTCGGGGTGCTGGCACAGGTCTCAGTCTGGTTGCTGGCACAGGAACCGGGTCTGGTGCAGCTGGATCTGAGGAGCTGAGAGTTGCCTCATCTAGTGAACTCAGCTGTGAAGCAAATGGTGTGCATCGAGGCGCTCCAGGCTGAGCAACAGGAGTGGAACCAGTCCAAGAGGTGCTAGCATGTGAAGCTGTTGCTGCTCCTGAGCTGCCAGGTGAGAAGGTGTTGGCAGGCAAAGCTGCTGCTGAGCTCAAAGGTTCAGCTGTGGATGGAGAGCTGAAAGCTGCAACTGTCTGTGAGCTCTGACGTTCAGCTTCTGGTGTGCTCAGAGGAGACTTTGATGTAGATGGAAAGCTGCGATCAGCAGGTGGTGAGTTGGGAGGCGGACCTGGCTGAACGAGAGCGAGCAACAGTGAACGTAACACACATCTCTCTTTCTACGCTTGCTCGAACAGCTGCCACGTCCCCGGCAAGTCGTCTTTGTTGTCAGCTCCAGTGTATGAGGAAATTATGTCCTCTGCTGCGATCAATCTGCTCCACCAATCACTGGAGCTGCAGACGTCCTCCCCTCTCACAGCAGGTGTGCAGGGGCGTGTGACTTCCACGCTCCTAGCAACAGGAGTGCATGGGCACGCAGCCTCCGTCAGCACCAGTCTCCCCGCAGTCCTGTCAGAAATGCTGTCAGCCGGGTCGGTACATGGGCTGACACACGCCCCCGCCCTTTGAAAATTTCCCCGTCTTTTCTGACAGCTGGCGTGGAGAGTTTGTCGGTGGGCGGGGCTGAAACCCGGAAATGTCCACTCGTTCAGTCCGGCGGCAACGTGGACTGAGAGCCGGTACCGGATCCGCCCAAAACCCCTCCGGTTCTGAGTCCTCGTCCGAGTCGGACCACATCGAACCGAGTGTTGGAACGGAGGGGGGAGATGACCAAAAAGCTGTGCGGCCGCCTCTGAGCTTCCTCCGTTCTTCCTCTTCGACTAGAAGCGGGGATGAGAGGATCTCCACCTCCGGGCTGTAGTCCCTCCAGCCGGTTTCTGCACGAAACCCGTACATGCGAATGACGGTCGGCTCGTCCTGACCTGATACCGCGTCCGTCAGCCGCTGAGCGGGTCCACTGTTTTGCCTGCGGGGCTTGCGATCCCGTGGCCGGGTCATACTGTCACGATTCGGTTCTGATGAAGCAAGCAAACCCAGAGTGCAGGCGGAACAGGACTCGGAAACGGAGAGTGTAAAATAATAAACACTTTAATAATCAAAACAATAAACTGACGGTGCAGTAACTTACAAAACGAGATGAAAACTATTAGTGGCTCCACCAGACATCAGGGAGATATGATTATGACCCGGCGAGGAACAAATGAAATGAGAGGGCTTTTATACTATGAGTAAATCAGTGCCGCTTGGCAGGTGGCTGATGACAACAGGTGAAAGTGATTAGGGATGCAAACTGGAGAAGCAGAACTGAGGAGTGAGTGAAAATAGAAAAAAGTATGACAGGCACAGAGCCTGACAGTTTCCAACAAGCCATTTCATTTCTCAGTCAGAGATTGAGCCCAATGGTAGCAGTTAGCGTCTTACCTGCAGTGGCAAGCAATCAGAGTGATTTCTGTTTGTAGAATCAGGGAAATATTTACATACAGAGATCAAGTTCATTGGGTAGTATGAGGGAAAAGAAGCAGTAAGAGCACGTGAGAGCTTTGTTTTAACTGGGTTTGCTTGTTCTTTGTCCACCAACAACCACAGATGACACATCAAGAACATTTGTTTAGTGCCAGATAGAAGGGTTTATATTTATCCACAATTGTACATTTTCCTTTAATCAAACATGCACTACATACTGTATGCGTGTGTGGACTGGAATCAGTTCCAGGTTGTGTAAGCTTTGACCTCCTTAGCTGAAATGCTGACCAAGAATCTTAACCCAGACAGAGCTGGTCCATTAGTCCACCGGTTTTTGAGTTTGATTGTATCAGAGGTATCAGGCCTTGTTTTTAGTTTTCTTCCACACAGCACTGAAATTGGCTCCGGTGCCATTCATTTTTCTGTTAGCAGATCTTTTTGAAGAGTGACTGAGCTACAATTTGGTAGAGGGGCTGCTGGATCCGATAAGGCGACAGTTGGAGATCCTGCTGAACACCAACATCCTCCAGCATGAGCTTTGTCAGCAACCATTTCTGCCATCAGTATTAAGATTCCTGCCCCGATTCTGACATCAACTGCTCAAAGAAGAGGGGAAGGGTTTAAAAATAATTGACCAGGTGTTCAGGAGCTCAACAGAGAGTTTTCAGGTGACCTCTAAATGGTGCGGGTGTGATGACCCCCAAGGTTTCTGTAAAATAACACACTAAAAAGAACATCCTTAAAGAAGACAGCTGTCATTATTTCATCAGTGTTTTTAATTTGTGCTCTCATATGTCTAGTGAGTGGCTCAGTACGATGCTTCACTGAAACAAAAAGGTGATTTAATATTAGCATTGTCATATAAAACATACTGTCTTTTATTAACATATATATTTTTTTCTATTTCTAATTGTGTTCATTGAATCTTTGTATGGGAGATCAGTGAAGTTTATTTTTCCAACAACAGATAATTTTATGAAGCTGAAAAAAAATCAAGTCTTAAACTTCCATCTGCCAATTAAATTATGATTCATTAAGGTATTTGTTATGTTATGTTGTTTATTTGGCTGAGTGGTTAGAGCAGTCGTCCTCCAATGCAAGAGTTGGCGGTTCAAATCCACCACATGCTGAAGCGTCCCTGGGCAAGACATTCAACCCCTTGTTGCCTCTGATGTGTCCCATCGGTGTATGAATGTGATAAAGCTCTGATTATTCTTTTTAGAATGATTTGTTCAATTAGCTTTGTACAGATCTGGTAGAGTGCTGTATGAATGGGTAAACAAGGCACAGATTGTGTTGTAAAGCACTTTGCGTATCTCGATAAGATAGAAAGGTGCGATATAAGTGACTTTCCTTCCCTCCATTGATTACGGTGACATTCTCTACATGAATGCTCCTACAAGCACCCTGCAGATGTTGGATGTTGTCTATCATGGTGCTCTAAGATTCATAACTGGTTGTGATTATCGTACCCACCACTGCACCCTGTATTCACTGGTTAACTGGACATCATTAACCTCACGCAGACTCTTCCACTGGTACATTTTCATCTTCAAATCACTTCTTGGTCTGCTGCCCTCATACATCTCCTCCTACATGTCTTTGCGTGAGTGCAGCTACAGCGTGCGCTCTCAGGACATGATTACCTGCAGTGTTCCGTCAGTGAGGACTGAACTTGGAAAAAGGGCCTTCTCCTACTCTGCTCCTGCTTCATGGAATATCTTACAAAAAGATCTGAAGCTCTCGACCTTGACTTCTCTAAATGGTTTTCAGAATCTGTTGGAATCCTGGCAAAAACCAATGCAGATTTGTTCCTGTCTTTGATTTTATACATATACCTTATAATGTTTTGCTAGTTTTTTGATACTTTGTTAAAAAAAAAATATATATATATTTTTTTTTTTCTCTCTTTTGTTTTCTATTGTTTATTGTTTGTTTGTTTATTGTTTAAGGAAATTCTACCATTGCTGTTCATTGTTCTTTAGTTTTAGCAGGTCGCTTTCGTAAATGAGCCCATGAGGTTCAAAAGATTTACCTGACTAAATAAAGGTTGAATGAATAAGTACAGTCCATTTACCATTTGTCATATACATGTTAACAAAAGATCAACAGTGCAATGAAATGTTCAGGATGAGAAGAACCGATTTGATTCACTGAAAAAAACAAAAAAGAAATACTAAAGCATGCAATAAATGTACGAAATAATGTACCAAAAAGTGATAAACATTTACAAATCCAAAAGAAATATAGTAAACAACAACGTGGTAGAATATAATAATCATTTAATTTAAAAGCGTCTTTCAGGACACCCAAGGATATTTCACAGCAAGAAACATATCACAGAGATTGTGTAAAAACAAACAACAAGCACAGTGCAAACATCAAGAGAATAAATGGAAATATGAAATACATAAAGAATATAAAATACAAGCAAATATAAAATACATTTAGTAAAGTTAATGATAAGCGAGTCTAAAGAGATGTGTTTTCAGAGCAGTCTTGAATAGAGAAAGGGAGGTGGTGTTTCGTAGGTCTGGCGGGAGACCGTTCCAGAGGTGAGGGGCAGAGCAGGTGAAGGCCCTGCTCCCCATGGTGGAGAGGCGGGCAGAGGGTACATGGAGATGTAGCGAAGAGGAGGATCTGAGAGAGCGAGATAGGATGGAGATTTGTAGGAGGTCAGATAGATAAGGAGGGGTGTGGTTGTGGATAACTTTGAACGTGAGAAGTAAAATTTTGAAGACAATGCATGATTTAACCGGGAGCCAGTGGAGCTGCTGCAGGACAGGAGTGATGTAATTATTATAGGAGGAAGTTTGAGTTATGACACGGGCAACTGAGTTCTGGACCATGTGTAGCTTGTGGAGAGATTTGTTAGGGAGGCCATAGAGAAGGGAGTTGCAGTAGTCAAGCCGGGAAGTCACAAGACTGTACACAAACGGTAAATGGAGCTTACTTATATAGTGTTTTCCTTCCCCCTATGAGGAGCCCCAAAGTGTTTTACAGCACCAGCCATCCACCCATTCATACACACATTCATACACCAGTAGCGGTAGTCTGCCATGCAAGGTGACAGCCAGTCCTACCGGGAGCAACTCGGGGTTAAGTGTCTTGCCCAGGGACACAACGACACATGGTGTGG
>JBBPBX010085149.1:0-11821 GCA_038048925.1 Garcialebias charrua
ATATTGATAAGTATTGTGTATACCAAGCAAATTACAGTAAATGTAAAACTTGTTAAGAAATATTGTGCAATGTTGCAATAATACTAACATGTTACCCATTTTTATGTTAAATACAGAGCCTATGAAGGAGCCAATGTTTGCAGACTGCTGTAGAAGTCTTCTTGGTTGCCAGTCTCACCTGCAGCCGTGGCAGAACAGCCGTACTCACTGTCCAAAGTGTCACGAGGAGGATTTTGAATACCACATACACTCAGTTGTGTTCTAACCAACTTCCTACACTTAAACAAGTTTTCTTTATTTTTACTTTATTTATTTTTCATCACAATATTGTTTTATGACATTGAGAAAAAATTGTCTTACATTTATAAATAATGTTCAAAAGGTTTTTTTATACAGACATTTTACAATAAAAGATTGTTTTGCACTGAAACTGAATTTCTCTCTTAATTTTTTTTATATACTGTACTGTACTGTAAATGATCATTTTGGATTAATTCACAATCACCATTTATTTTAAACGTGAATAATTTATTAAATTTTCACACCTTCTTAAACATTTCATACATGTCTCTGTCACATGGAGCAGGCAGAAGAGTGCTTCAGTGAAAATGCTGTAGTCATTGACTGGGTAAGCAGCCCCAAACTCCACCTCTGCCAGGCTTCTGTCTTCTTCATTATGAAATGGATCCACACCAAAGGTTGACTCTGTTCGCAGTGAAGATCCCAAATTGATGTGCATCAGTTGCACAGGGTAACAGGCTTTCTGCAATTTTGGCAGCTGATTGGGTATTCCTCGGCCTAGAAAAAAAGTGAAAAGAAATTCACCACAAGAAGGCATCTGACGATAGAACAACGTTTGTCTTATATTTAGGGGTGCTTGAACAATCAACATGAGAAAACAGCTAATTTAGTCTATTCTTAAACCTCTGGTGAGGACTAATTGCTACATTACCCAGTGGTAGGATAATGTATGTCTATACTGTACAGGATTCATGTGATAATTTTAAAGCACAACAGCATGTTTTTCTTGTGTGCTGCTTCCAGAAAGCAGTACCTTTTTTAAATAAAACACAAACATTCAAGTCAAACTCAGTTTTCAGCATTGAAGAATAATGTGATCTCCAGTTTCTGTTTTAATTAAAATGTAGTTACCTCTTGGGTTGGCTACTGCCTCTAGTTCAAAAGTGTCAAAAGCCCCTCCACCAGTGAGGCACCTCTGTTGCCATCAGCTGTCAATAAAACAGAGTCTGCACGCACCTGAAAGAAAGAAAAAAAAGAGTATCTAAATGGTAAATAATAAATTGATTTGTTATAAAACCGTGTGGTTTGCCCATAACACACTTATTTTTTAATTACTTAAAATGTAAAATTTCTGATGTCGTATTCCACGTGTTATTCCAAATTCCAAAACACTTTCTATACTGCTACATCTTGATGCCAATGATTCAAAACATAAACATAAGATTAAAAAACTAATCTGGGCTATTAATCTATGAGTAAACAGACCTCAGCGAGAAGCGTTAGCGTTAGCCTACGGTCAATTATTGTTAAACATACACGGAAGTTTATCAAATGTAATGATTTAATTACTTACTTGGAATATGAAATAAATCTTGTTGACGGTTAGATCATCAGCTCTGAATTAAATACGTTGATTCCCTCTAAATAAGACAACAACGTATCTATTTTACACTCAGATATTCCATTTCCGGTTCCGGTTTAAGGTCCCGTTCAGTAACATCAAAATAAAAGCTCGTCTTTGGTTTAACCGTTGCAGTTAAACAAACAAAACAAACAAAACAAAACATACCCTTTTTTTATTTTTGCAATTTCCGTTTTTCTAATTTAGTTTTAAAAACGAAATAACGAAAAAATCGTTTAAAAACTGTTTTTGTAATTTCGTTTTAAAACGAAAAAACAGAATAACCAACGCTTGTTTGGTTATTTGGTTTTTATTTTGAAACGGAATAACCAAAGAACAAACCATACACGGATTAAGCGGCACCATCCATTTCAGTTGGAAACGTAAGCACTGAAGTCAACTGACTTTTTTTAAAGCTAGAAATGAGGAGGAAGATATTGAGCTAACCAGCAACGTTAGCTTGGAAGCGTTGCCTTCTACAAATGAGGTTCAACCTGAGCTAACAATGGCAGCTAACTTTACTGAAGAAACTTCTACAGTAGAAGATCTAACAAAAGGTAATGCTTCAAGTACCAAGAGTCTGAGCTGGTGAGGGTGCTGGACTTTGAGGACTTGGTTTGTGACTTTGCAAATAAAAAGACCAGAAAGAACTTCTAAAGGTAAGAACCACTGTGCTTTCTGTGAAATGAGTAGTCCAATATAAACTTATGGCTGTGCAGATAATAAATGTACAGTATTTTGTTTATTTGATATACTGTCTGCATAACATTAATCTTGCATAACTGTGGTGTGATGCTGAGAGTTAGTGCTGCAACAGGTTTTTGCAGAGTGTGAAGTTGCCCAGATCACTTGATGACTGTTCTAATGCAACCTACACTCAGCTGTGTTATGTGATGGAATTGTTATATCGTCAGCTCAGCTAGCATGAATGTTCACTTCAGTCACAGTGTTCAGCCTGACACTAGTGCTTATATTTATCACTGTATGTTTATGTTTGACTTTTAATTGAATGAACACAGCACTACAGGTTGGGTTGTCTTGTTCTTTTTTTTTTTGTTTAGATTTTGTGATTTTATTGAGACTGTTTCTTCACAGCACTGTATTAGGAGTGGTCACAGAGCCGCTGTTCACCTTGAAGCAAATAAAGTCAGAGTCAGAGTCAGAGAGTCTTTATTGTCATTTGCACCGCATGTGGTACATGTGATGAAAACGAGATTATGTACACGGGGTCCCAGTTACATCCAACAGCAAATGCAAGAGAAAAACAGTAATAACATCTAGAATTAACTAAGAAAAACATCAACTAGTAATACACTAAGCCCTAATATAGTGGAAAAACATCATTATAAACAGCAGCACGAACATGAGTCTGTATGAGCAGATGGTCACAGATGAACACAGCAACAAGAAAACAGATCAGCATCAGCATGATGTGATATTTTGCAGTGTTTATTTTTATTTTATTTTTATTTATTCATGAGTCTAACAGCCTCAGGGTAGAAGCTGTTCCTCAGTCTAGTGGTTCTACATTTGATGCTCCTCAACCTCCGTCCTGAGGGGAGTGGGGCAAAGAGTGAGTGTGCTGGGTGAGTGAGGTCTTTCATGATGCAGGTGGCTCTTTTCCTGCATCTGGAGGTGTAAATGTCTGTGATGGTGGGGAGACTGACTCCAACAGACTTCTGTGCAGCCTTCACCACTCTCTGTAGAGCTTTCCTCTCTGCAACTGTGCAGCCTCCATGCCACACGTTGATGCTGGAGCACAGGACGCTTTCCACTGCACACCTGTAGAACGAGGTGAGAACTGGGCTGCTCAGACCAGCACGTCTCAGTCGTCTGAGGAAGTAGAGTCTCTGATGACCTTTCTTGATCAGGCTGGTGGTGTTGTTGGTCCAGCTGAGGTTATCATTCAAGTGTACACCCAAGTATTTGTAGCTGGAGACCACTTCCACTGCAGATCCACCTATTTTCAGTGGGGCGTGGGTGTGTTTATTCCTTCTGAAGTCCACAATCATCTCCTTTGTCTTCTTCACATTCATGTGAAGATTATTCTCTTTGCACCAGCTCTCCAGGTGTTCCACCTCCTGTCTGTAGCTGGACTCATCATTGTTTGTGATGCATCCCACCACCGCTGTATCATCTGCAAACTTAACAATATGACAGCCTGGATGTGTGGCTGTACAATCATATGTGAGCAGAGTGAACAGAAGAGGGCTCAGCACACATCCTTGAGGAGAGCCAGTGCTGAGGGTTATGGTGGAGGAGGAGAAGTTGTGAATCTTCACGGACTGTGGTCTGTCTGTTAAGAAGTCTAGTACCCAGTTACAAATGGAGGGGCTTAGTCCAAGTGTGGATAGTTTGTCTATCAGAGATTGGGGGATCATGGTGTTGAAGGCAGATGTGAAGTCCACAAAGAGCAGACGCACGTATGAGTCCTTCTGATCCAGGTGGGTGAGAGCAGTGTGGACCACGGAAGAGATGGCGTCCTCTGTTGATCGGTTCTCGCGGTATGCATATTGATGAGGGTCCTCGTTGATGTTGACGGTTGTCTTGATGTGGGACATGACCAGTTTCTCAAAACATTTAGCGACTATCGGGGTGAGGGCCACTGGTCTATAGTCATTCAGACCAGTCACTGTGGAGCTCTTTGGGACTGGGATGATGGTCGCGGTCTTCAGGCAGGTGGGAACTGACTCCAGTGCAAGTGAGGTGGTGAAGATGTCAGCCAGCACCTCACAGAGCTGGTCCGCACATTCCTTCAGAACTTTCCCTGGGATGTTGTCTGGTCCGGTTGCTTTATGAGGATTAATCTTCCTGAGACTGCCTCTCACTTCTGCTGCGGTCACTCTGAGATGCTCTTCGTCTGGTGATGAGGTAAGTCTGGTGCTAGCTGGTCTGTTTGGATCATCAAAACGTGCATAAAACTTATTGAGGGCATCAGGCAGAGATGGGTCCTTGGGACATTGTTTGTTCTTGCCTTTGTAATCTGTTATGCATTTAATACCCTTCCACATGCTCCGTGGGTCTTGTGAGGTGAACTGTCCCTCGATCCTCTGTGCATACGTGGCCTTGGCCTTCTTAATGCCATCCACCAGTTCTTTCCTGCTCTTTCTCAGCTCCTCTTTATCTCCGGACTTGAATGCAGTGTCCCTGGCTGCTAGCAAGGCGCGGACTTCTTTATTTAACCAGGGTTTTCGGTTCGGGTAAGATTTAACATATTTTTTTATGGATACATTTTCAGAGCATGTACTGATGTAACCCAGGACTGAGGAAGCATAGAGTTCCAGGTCCACTGAGCTCCCATCAGTAGCTGCCTCTCTGAAAACAGACCAGTTTGTATTCTCAAAACAGTCTCTCAGCATGGAGGTGCTGCCTTGAAGCCAGACTCTTATCTCTCTTTGTTCCGGCTTGGAGCGCCTGAGTGGGGGGAGCTGTCTTGGGGCCAGGATCAAAGAGCCGTGATCGGAAGCTCCGAGCGGTGGGCGTGTCTTCGCCGTGTACGCCCCCTTTACAATAAAATGTTTGTTGAAAAAAATATGCCCCCTTGAAAAAATAGAATGCCCCCCCTTTGAATTGTTTCTGCAGCCGGGTCTGCTCCGTACAACAGAACACCCCAGCTTATGTTGGCCCTTGGCTCCGCCTCCACATCCTGGGCAGGCACAGCATATCAGAGTGTATCAGTGGGGTGACTATGTGTGACGTCACGGTCTTATCTGTTTCCGATGGTGGCTAATGGGCGGATGTGCAAATCTTTCTAAGTGTTGGAAGCAGGCAAACAAAAATGACTCCTCATCAGGTGTTGACCCTGGGATTGCTCATTGTGAGCAGCGGAGACTGATGTGATCTGGTCCAACTAGGATATAATTCAGAGTAGGTCAGATCGGGCCTCCAGCAAGATTAAACTTTTAACACATACTTTTCTCAAATGATAGGGGTCGTTGGTTTACATATAGTATATTGTGGTGGCCATCTTGGATTTTGATGTAGCAAGACAATTTTTATAGAGGTCTTCCTTACGCATAATCGTGGCCACATATCAAAAAGCAAATTGGCACATTGCTTATTCTTGACCCAATCATTTGAGGAAACTAACTACAGTATACATTAACAAATGTACTGTGTAAAAACTAGAAAGCATAGTTTGTCCTCCAGGGTTGTGTTTTCCCCAACCAAGGAAGTTTTAACATGAAGTAGGACAGTACAGGTCGTCAGAACATCTGACAGTCAAGAGGGTGTTTTGGAGCTCCTCAGCTTGTTCTTTTCTTTTTTTTTAAATACCTGATGGTTTTTACGCAGAATTTTGGTTGATCTCTTAAAGAGCTTTCTTCAAGACTTGTTTTCTTTTTAGTTTGACAGATGTTGATGCAGATGTTTTGCTGTTTGCTTTTCATGGTTGCTCTAAAATGTTGGAGCTGAGTCCGAACAGCTTGAAGCTCCTGGTCCTTGCGCTGCAAAATCTGATCATGGAGATCCTTGACCTTCTGGTCCTCTCAAGATATTCTGGAAAGCAGCTTTAATTCGTCCTTCAACACCTGGTTTTCCTCAGTCAGGGATAAATTCATCTTACTTAAAGAAAATGGGCCTACAGTGGTCTACATAAAGTCTACAATGGTCTTTGGAACCACAAAGAGCCTCCAGGGTTTTTGAAGGCATTTATTATTTTTCATGTAAGGTGTGTTGGCTCTCATGCAGCTTCATATTGCTCTTAGAAACATTTTGTTCTAAGACCATCTTTCTAAGCAAACTGCCCCGAAGTGCTTTCAGTTTCTGTGTTTAAGAGTTTTTGTCCATCTCCAGGTATTTTATTTGGACGTTCAGCTCTTTGTTCTACAGACAATGCCTCTATACAGGTAACATCCCAACAAAGAGCATAATCTTTGCAAAACAAAAAGTTTCATTTTCTAGTCAAAGTATGCTTTTCTTTATGTTATGTTATGGCGTTCTTTGTGTGTTCTTGCTCCTTGTTTTCTTTGTAAAGGTCCTTGCAGGTTTGGTTGAGGGCCTCTTTGACTCAACAGTGACAGTTTTTACTTCTGTTGTAGAAAAATAGATAAGAATTAATCTGTGTGACTATTTGAAGAAAACACTTTGCTGTTCTACTCACCAAGAGTGGTTCCTGTGAAGTGAATCTGGTTTTGCGTCTGTTTCAGCTCTGCTGTCTGAGTCTTTCATGTTTTCTGAGATTAAAGAGTTTATCTACTTTGTTTGGAGACTTAAGTGGAGATTTAATGAGTTTTCTTCCACATTGACTTTGTCTTTAAAAAAAAAAAAAAGAGTCTCAGTAGCCTCTCATATTCTCCTTCTGGCACGGTCAATCAATTTGTGAAAACAGCCTCAGATTGATAGATTTGATCCATTCAACTGTTTATCTGTAAAATTGACTCTTGTAGATATTTTTATTGGCGGAGGTCAAAAGGCTGTTGAAGCCATTTGGAATTGGGTTGACTTCCAATGTTAAACAGCTGTAGATGCACATCTAAAGATTACTTTCTGGGATTGTCACTAAAATCTGTCCAGTGGTTCATGAGATATTTTTCTAAAACACAGACAGCTGGCTCAAACATTCAATGCCAACATTTTAGAGATGCTGCACCATGTGTAGTGCTTGGAGTATTTTTTGGGAAGGACTCTAAACTACTACCACACAAATCTTTAACAGAGCATCTGTAAAACGATGGCGATCATCTTGAATTGGGTTGACTTTAAAAGTTAATTAGTTCCAAATGTCCACTCAAAATGCTTTATTAAAATGCTGCTAATGAGTCATAAGATGCTTTGCTAACTATAGGGCTTAATCTGCGCTAGAGCCTGCTGGAACAGAATCTGGGAACATTTATTTTGACAGGGTGCTTCTGGTAACTATTTGTTTGGATCCGGTAACTCTCAGGCTTACTAATATTAAAGTTATGAGCAAATATGACTGCCTTGAACGAATAAAACTTGTACTGGATATGTAACTGAAAATAATCACATAAACACTAATTTTAAACACAACAGCCACAATCTGCCTCTTCAAATGAAGCATTTCCACATCCACCCTTAAAGAAATCTTCACCCCTAAAAAAGTGAAGTGCTGAGCCGGCAGGAGCCCTCAGGCAAGAGCAGGGCAGGCAGCTGGAGGTTTCACATGTGGAGTGTGACCAAAAAAGATCAAAAACTTGACAGAAGCAGAGTGTTTACAAATAGGAAAATGTAGATGTTTAAAAACCCATTAAAATACACCAAAATGCAGAAAATCACATGTACTTTATTAAAAAATTTCAGGGGGAGGACCCCCAGAAACCCCTCAACCCCCACCCTCTAGCATTGATGGGTTTACAAATTAAGCCCTGTTGGTAACCCACAGACAGAGCTGACTGCAATAGTTTATGGCAAAGTTTAAAAAACATAATTTGTGAAATCTGTTAGTGTTCGAAGAATGTGTTGGAAATGACTGTCAGCTCAGGAGGCATGGCAGGAAGAAGATGAAAAAGAGGGAGTGATCATGGAAGAGCACTAGAAACTGAAAGAGGAACCTACTGAATGGTGAGAAACAGAAAATATAGACCAGGATAATGAAGAGGTTACGGCAGAACCAGGTGAGTCACCACATCCTTTTTTTAACACCCTGCAATAAAAATAGTCCCCCTCCTTCGATACAGCAGCTCACTGCAGAAGAGCTTGTTGCTGGAAAAGTAAACAGAAAAAGATGGACTTCAAAATCAGGTCAAACAGGAGACCTGACGTGGGAGAGGACTGCTGAGTGGAGTTCATGCTGCATGCTTCCTTCAATATGTCACTACTGACTGAATAAGATCTGGGCTCGCTCTAAGGCTCTCTGAGGGCATTTTATAATTGAACACCAATTCTTCTGACTGAATTCATGATGTCAGCAATAGAAACTTTCAGTTTGTTAAGGTTCATACAAATGTCCAAGTTTCAGAGATTAAAGTTTTTATTGCCAGTCAATGAAAGGCTTTTACACTTGTTTGTGTGATTGTTTATCTGTCTGTTAAGAAAAATATCTCAACAGACGGATTTTAATAATATTTTCAGAAAACAGTCATTTGGATCCACATCTACAGCTGATCAACTTTTGGAGTTCATCCATTTTAAGATGGCCATCACAACTACAGAACTCCCTTTTGTGGTCACAACAACAGCTATGATTCAGTCAGAATTACAAACATTGAACTAAAGTTTGGGGCGATAGTAGCCAAAAGTATTTTACTAAGCATACTTAAAGGTTCAGTCTGCAGTTTCTGTAGAACATCAGCACTTAGAAAAAAATTCAACAAGCAAAGCATTCTGATCCCTCCCCCTCAGAGCCATATATGGCTCTGCCCCCTTGTGGTCTGTTGAAATTCAAATTCAAGCTCGGTTTTTATTGGCTGGTTACAAACTTTGTTTTTATTGGCTGGAAAATGGCGGGTCACTTTTTCTTTTTAGAAATGCTTATTTACCACCTGGAGAAGCAAGGGGACAATATATATATATATTTTTTTCAGAGATTACCTCTCTAACATCAATCTAGTGACAGAGTGAAGAAATATGTTAAAAATATATTGTTAGAAAAGTTACATATAGCAGCTTTAAAGTTATGATACATTTGATAAGATTTCAATATTCCAAGAGACTGCCTGTTGTTTACAACTCTGTCTCTTCTCATCTGAAGGCGATCTTAGTTTGAATATTTAGCATGAAAGGTGGTGGGTGATGCGCATTCTGTCAAAGAATGTTTGGCCTTCATTGTTAGAGAAATGGAAAAAAATCACAAGAAGTGCCAAACTCATGAAGATCTGCTGCTGATGCAGCTATTTTCAAACCCTTGGAGTAATTAAAATATTGAGCTGATCAGGATCTGTTGTGGTTGTAAAGAAGTTGGAACCCATGAATCCAGGCAGACACAAGGAACTTTGGAAAATAAAACAAAACACTTTAAATAACTAAATGCTGCAGTGGCAGCAAACTCAATGAAATTGAGGAACACAGGAGGAAAACAGAGCTGAGGCGCACAGCTGAGGTGGAAATGGCAAGAAACTGATTATAAATCAGACTGGGATGATGGGGAATCTGTAAACACCTGAGCCAAATGCAGATGGAGAACAAGTGAGGGTGAGAGAGACAGTCTGACTGAAAAGCTGAACTGAGGGAGAGTGAACGATGACACAAAGGGACACTGGGAAACTAAAACTATGAAGACGAGTGAAAAACTAAACACAGGAATTACATAAATTCAAATAAACACAATCAATTCAATGAATTCAGTTTATTTATATAGCATCAGTTCACAACAGAAGTCATCTCAGGCAACTGAACTGAAACATTCACATACCGGTACATATAAAGTCAGTTAATAACGTTATTAATCTAAGGAGCCAACAAATTGCTTTGAGTCTTCATTTCGTCGCAGACTCTCATCCTGAGCAAGCACAGAGGTAACAGTGGAAAGAAAAAACTCCCTTTTGAACAGGAAGAAACCTCCAGCAGAGCCAGGCTCAGGACAAGAGGACATTTGCTTTGACTGACTGGGTTTAAGAGGAACATGAAGGAGGAACAAACACACTGCAGGTCCAGAATGGAGGCAAGTAGGTTAGGAAAGACAAAAATCACGTTAATAAAGAATTATTGCAATTACAAACTATTCATTTGGAACTGCTCATTTGATGAAATGAGGTCAATTTGTCCTCCAGTAGTCTAAGGTTATAGTAGCGTAGGATAAGGATAAGGGACAGCCATGGAAAATCAAGCCAACCCTAACTATAGGATTTATCAATAAGAAAGTCTTTAAACTGGTCAATGTGTCAGCCTCATGGACAGAGACTGGAAGTTGGTTCCACAAGAGAGGAGCCTGAGAACTGGAAGATCTTCCTCCCATTCTGCTTTTAGAAACTCTAGAAAATGAAAGTAAACCTGCAGTCTGAGAGTGAAGTGGAGCAATAAGATCTGTGATATAAAATGGAGCTAGGTTGTTGAGAGCTTTGTAGGTTATAGGTAAGATTTTGAATCATGTTCTAAATTTGACAGGGAGCCAATGGAGATATCTGGATGCATGCGCATTGGGAGCATGCTTAATGCATCAGGATGCCCTCAAAAATCTCTCAATGGAGAGAAGCTAAAACTGGAGTAATAAAGAAGATTATAAACAAAAAATCCCCAAAACACAGATACTGACTGGATTGACAAATAAAACTCATTTACAGGTTTTCAGACAACAAAACAGGAAGTCTGCCTAAGATGTAAACACGTTTTTAAGGCCATGCACTCATGACTGATTTATAACGCTGCAAACATCCTGCAGTTTTTGTGGAAGTTATTTATTTAACAGGGATCCAGCAGTTTAATTATACTGCAAGACATTTTTTTTCTTACTGCCACGGCTGTGAAGATTTGATAAGTTCTGCTTTCCAAGCTGTGATTTGGACACTCAACCCCCACCCAGGAGTGTTAACAAATCATATCATCTCTTCACTTGAGAATTTTTTATTTAAAAAAAAAAAAGCTTTCCTGATGATTGGCCGTTTATTTTATTTTATATATCTTGCACCATTTTTGATTATAAATAGTGAAGAAAAGAAATCCCATCAGGGAAAATTTTTCTAAGATACATAAACTTTGGAAGTTTGTTAATCATGTCTGCTTCAAAGGTGAATGAACAATAGGATCGTTGTGTGATCATAGGGTGACCATTTCATAAAATAACTAGAAAATATTAATGTTCTGTGAAAATTCAGTGTCAACATTGAGGGCTCAATGAATTTGCAGAATAAGCTGTTGTTTAAGCTAAAAGAAGCAGAGCACTAGTTGAAAGCCAAAAGCAGCAAAAGAGTAGCTAAAAGATAACAAAGCAGGAGTTAAAAGCAGATTTCAAATAAATCAATGCTCTTCATGAAGCATTTGAAGAGATGGCCCATGTATTTCTGAGGAAAATATTTGCAAATAAAGTTTTGAAAACTATATAAAAAAAACTTTTTGAAACATAAAAGCTTTCAATAAAATTAAACCACAGCACCCATCTCCTGAATGAGCTGACAGTGACACAGCAGTCTGCTGAAGTTAAATTAAACAGAAAAAAAAAATCCGCTTTCATATAACATGCGTTATTTTAACATACATGTTCAGTTAGTAAACCCGTGCCTGTAATTTAGTTCAGAACTTTTGTTTTCATTATTTTTTTTAATTGAATGATTTCTAAATGATTGA
>JBBPBX010085150.1:0-15148 GCA_038048925.1 Garcialebias charrua
ACGACTCCATCTGGTGAGGCTCCCATGTATGGCCACCTTGAGTTTAACCAGCTAGTATCTGAAGTTACAAAGAAGATACGATCACCTTGATGATACTGTATTATCAAAACAAAAAAAATCATAATATTTTCAGTACATTAACTTACCTTTTTAATGGAGTTACTGTAGATCTCTGACCTACAGTGTAGAAATGCATATGACTCAACGTTAACACATACAACTCCAGCACGAATTTGGCTTTACAGAAGCTAAATATATTATTTTTAAGTAGATCCACGCACATAGAAATAACAGGGGGCTAACTAAACTTGTTGTTAGCATTAGCGATAGCGTAGTTAGCATAGGCTAATTACTAAATAAATAATACATCTCACTACTCACCCGGGCAGAAACAAGTCGACAACCATTTAAAGCTTCTTTTGATCCTAAATGGTTAACCCAAAACTCGTCCTCGCCAGTTTATTTAGGGCTTTGGCATACTTGCTGTAATCCATTCTGCTGTGTTTTGAACTGGGGAAAATCACTTCCTGCCCCGCATCTGAATTTCGCGCCACTTCCGGGTCACGTGATTGCAACCCAGCAATACCGCACTTTTCATTAATAAAAATCTCAAAGTGCTACAACAATAAAACAAGTGATAAAATCAAATAAAATCAATAATGATATCAACTAAGATTAAAGACAGAATAATGTGGAGGCAGAATAGGCCTGCTTAAAAAATAAATAAATAAATAAATAAAACAAGTGATAAAATCAAGTAAAATCAATAATACTATCAACCAAGATCAAAGATAAAATCATGCGGAGGCAGAATAGGCTTGCTTAAAAAGAAAAGTCTTTAAACCGCTTTTAAAGTCAACCAGTGACTGTGGAGCTCTCAGGTAGTCAGGGAGGGAGTTCCATAGGCGGGGGGCAGCCACACAGAATGCCCGGTCTCCCATGGTCCTTAATTTGGTTCGTGGAATGTGAAGTAGATTACTGTTCTGTGATCGTAGAGACCGGGTGGATGAATATGGTGCAAGAATGTCCTTTAGATAGTCAGGTGAAGTTCCGTGTAAGCATTGGTGTGTGATGAGAGCAGTTTTGTACTGAATTCTGTAGGTGACAGGAAGCCAATGGAGGTTATGGAGAATGGGTGTAATATGTTCAAATTTATGAGCTCTCAATAAAATCCTTGCTGCACTGTTTTGAATATATTGAAGCTTCTGAAGATTTTTGCCAGGGATTCCAATAAACAGGGAGTTGCAGTAGTCAGGTCCATCACAGGGCCATATTGTTTAAATTGATTGTTTGAAAAAAAAATTTAAAGGGGCAGACAAAATAAGAAAAATGTCTTCTTTCTGCCACCTTTCATTTTATGTATTTTAATTCTTTCACAAATTTATGAAAAGTTTTTTTTCCGTTATCTTTTATGTTTTTTTATATGTAAAATGAACAAATAATTTAATTTAAAAAATAAAAGCTTTAAAAAAGAGGCATGTTTGGATACCATGCTCTGTCTTTATGGCGCTCCGCCGCCCTGTTTGATCCCCGACATTTATTCTTGAGTTTTACTCGTTCGTTTGTCTTTTCTTTCACATTTAGCAGCAGATTAACTCAAGTTTCCACCTAAACGTCTTCTTCTGAGTCTGAGTCCACCAGTTTGGTTTAAAGTCGCCCAGCTCAGGCTGCTGTGTGTGTTTTTTGGCCGATTCAGGCGAGTGCACATTTCAGAAATACATCTCAACATATATCTGGAAAACTGGTGGAGCAAACCCTTTCAAATTGCACCGTTAGATAAAGTTCAGGATATGATGAGTCCATTAAAAAAAACTAAAGAGCTGCATGTCCCGCGTTCATGAGAAAAGTTGATCAGTTTGTTTGCCTCCTGCAGCGTTTCGATAAATAACTTGTTCTTCACCAGTGGACAACTTTTCTTTAGAGCTGCACTGAACACTGTCAACAAGCAGCACGTCCAACCAAATTGCTGTATAATTGCATGTTGTGCTGAAATGAGCCGTTGCTATTTTCATCAGAACGCTCGTGTCAGTAAACAGTGTTTAACACATTCAAACAAAGCCACGGGGCGGTGTGGCATGTTCAGTGCATTTTAATGTTGGTGTTATAATCAGAAAAACCTTCATTAAGCAGCGTGTCAAACACACCTTTGCCTGCTTGGACTGTGGGCTGCAGACCAACACCAACATTAGCTTAAGAAAGAAAATAAGCACCTGGAAGATTCGAGCGTGACCTCGGTAAAAAGTAGGGCAGTGGAACAAATGAGACAAAGAGTCACTTTATGAAAGTAGGACAGAGAAGAAGTTTGCTTTGTGAACTCTGATTAATCTGAGTCACTCACTAAAGTTACAAAACAAACAAATGTTAAGGATCCACATTTTAATTCATCAGAAATTTTTATTTTACGATTCCACAAACCAATAAAGACAAACAACTTCTAGTTCATGGATTGACAAAAACTAAAAACATAAAATGTGAAAATCATTTAACTAAAATTGAACTTTTGCTAAATGTATGTTATGTAATTAACTGTTATGTAAATTTGTATAGACAACTCATAAGTCTGCTGTTTTAGACTGAGTCTAACCCGAATCAGGGAATAGATTTGTTTGAGTTTGCAGCAATTCTAGTGAGTCTTTAACCTGAATTATAGATCTGATTCATTTAAGTCTGCAGCGATTCTTTTTTCATTCATTCATTTAACCTTTATTTAATCAGATAAGTCACATTGAGCCTCGAAGACTCATTTACAAGTGAGATCTGTTGGACAGACAATAAAAGTGGTGAAAAATGACACATAGGGTTTGGAGACAAAAAAAATTCCCAACACATTTTTGACCTCTGCTTGAAGGTCAAAAATGTGGTAATGAAAAAAAAAATCTCGCACAAGCACATAATGATGCCGACGTTACACAGAGAGGGGAATCAAAGGTGGTGAGCAGCCAGCCCGCAGAGGCACTGCAGAGTTCAGATAAAATCACTCTGTTCATATACAGTAGTTCCCTCTGGAGATCTGTGCACCCTCAGGGTGGGGAGCTGCTGAGGATGGCCAGAGGTGAATCCAGAGTCCTGAAATGATGACAGAATGTTTATTCAGCTGAGCTCCTCTGAAAAGTCTGTGGAGTTCCTCAGTAGAAGGGTTGGGAGGGTGAGAGCGTCTGGTTTACAAAACTTCTCAGGCGTGTTGAGATAAGACGGCCTGTCAAGGCCAGTCGGGGAGCCGAATGTCAGATAAACACAATTGTTTTGGGGACAGGCAGAACTTTAATGACATCTACCTTCAGTCTGTGTCGGTCCACTCTCTTCCCAAATGGCCAAATTAAAATGACCACACCAATGGAACGTGCCTGAGAAAATCCCCGAGATCTAATCCATTCAGCCAAAAGTCTGGGTTCTCGAGACATGAACCAAGCCATCATGTAAGGCAGGCAGCCTGACCAGGTCCAGATGTGCTGCAGACGTCTTCCTTGTGTGTTGATAGACCAGGAACCAGCCGAATCCAAAAAGCAGGAACCAGTTATCATAAATCCAATTAAATATGCGTCCTTAAGATCCACAGATGACAGCAGAGACAGACACGTCATCAAGTCTTCCAAGTCAATGAGATATCCAGCTGTGTGCATGCCAACAGGGCAAATCGGCTCGTCTACAGCCTGTCTTCTTGTTGAAGAAATGTTATCAGTTGTGATGAGGGACCAACTGACCAAATCTGAGCTGATTCTAGTGAGTCTTTTAACACAAATCAGAGACCTGATTCATTTAGGTAAGGCTGCAGCAATTCCAGTGAGTTGTTAACCTAAATCAGAGATCTGAATCATTTGAGTTTGTAGCAATTCTGGTGTGTCTTTAACCTGAATCAGAGACTTGATTTGAGTCTGTAGCATTTCTGTGGATTTAGCTGTTTTACCAGCATGTCCGGCAGTCTTGGTGACAGTCTGCTAGAAAACATGAACGATTTGGGTTGATTGGGATTAGGGCTGTGCGATATGACGATATATATCGTGGGGACGATAGAAACGTGTCTATCGTGCTACTTTCCTTCTATCGTCTCTATCGTGATAAATAAGAATAAAAAAATAACTGTCGCAAAGAAGCTTCATATGTGGTTTTGCGAGATGACGGCGCTGCTTTATGTTTGACGCACGCGCGGGTTTGCGACACATGCTTTACGTTGTTAAACTCGAGAGCAACAGAGCCGCAGGCGCATGAAGCCGGTGTCTCAACAAGGAGAAAACAGCTGCACAGGCAGCCCAAGAAGAATAACTTTTACCAAAAAGAGGGGGAAGCTCACCTTGTTAGCTTCCATTATTTCGCTCCGCTGAAACTCTGAGACAAAATGGGTCCAGAGGACACGAACCCAGAGTCCAACCGAGTCCGAACTCGGGTCCAGTTAACCAATACAAAACAGACCAGAGACACAACAGAACCGCAATCAAACGCAACGTTTTCTCTTTTCTGTTTCTTGCTTTGTTTACTCAAACTTCAGAGCGGATTTCTTCTTCGTGAGTTTCATTAGCAGCTGTTGTTTTACCGCCACCTGCAGGAAAAATTTGGACCAAAGTAGAAAAGGAGTTGTTTGTTTGTTTGTTAGTTTATTCATTTTATAATATGAAATACAACAATTAACGTATTCATAATAGAAAAAAATAAAAAATAAAATGAAAGGTAGCAGATGAAGAATAAATCTTATTAAATCTGCTCCTTATTCATCTAATAACAGTTCAAACAATATTTTCTATAATAACAAAATAAGTAAATAACTCAGTCAATTTTCAATTCACATATATCACACATTAAATTAGATTCATTTATATTTTTTTAGCAATTCATTTTTTACCAGTTTCTTAAATACAAGGAATGATTTGGCTTCCTTAACATTTGTCATTTGTCATTAAGTCATTCCATAATCGTACTCCTTGAATTAAGGTAGATCTTAGGTAGATCTAGTTTCTACTTTGGTCCAAATTTCCTTGTTCTTTTTGTTCACATTCTTATAATTGTAACTATCTGTAGTAAAATAATAAAATAAAAAAACTTTGGTCCAAATTTTTCCTGTACACACACACACACACACACACACACACACACACACATCGTGTTGTATATATCGTGATATATATCAATATCGTGATATAAAAAAGTCCATATCGTGATATATGATTTTTTCCATATCGCCCAGCCCTAATTGGGATGAGACGAGCCAGGTCTGTAAACTGCAAAAACAAACAAGGTTGCCAGGGTTAATAATAATAATAATAATAATAATAATAATAATAATAATAATAATAATAATAATAATAATAATGAATTCAATTTATAATGCACTTTTCATTAGTGAAAATCTCAAAGTGCTACACAGATTGAATGCTACACACATTCATACACCGAAAGCGGCAGACTACCATGCAAGGTGCTTTCCAGACCTACCGGGAGCAACTCGGGGTTAAGTGTCTTGCCCAAGGACACAACGACACATGGTGTGGGGAACCGGGATTCGAACCACCAACCTTCCGATCAGGGGACGACTGCCATTACCACTACGCCACCGCCGCCCCTGGTTACATTCATATCTGCCTAGTGTGGGCGGTCTTTGTCTCTCAGTGGGAAGGGGTTTGAAAGAATGCAAACTGTCAATCACACTAAAAGACTGAAACTAGAAAAATGCAGACTGCCGCCAGCTTGCATGCGAACGTTTTAAAGATCCGGCGTTACAGCTTGGAGTGTGTGTAGTGAATGACTGTCAGCTACTACCACACCACATTTTAGTTCACTATCTGGAAAATCAACAGGTATAACTATTTTTGTTTTTTACGCCGGGTCAATTAGCTGTGGTGGCCATCTTGAATTGGTGTGATCCAAAAGAACGACGTGTGATCATATTTCAATGCTTCACATCTGAAATTAAAGATACGGTAGAAATTGGGTGAAACCTAAAGCACGACCGCAGATTAAAAGTAATTTTCCATTTTCCCCCTCAGGTTTGACTTTTAACCAATTTTCAGTAATCACGGAGAAAACGGAGGTATAGGCACGTCTTGCACAGGAAATCAAAAAAGATTCTTATCCTCCCAGCAGCTTAAGTGAAGTGCTCTTAATGGAAGAAACCTAAAAGCCGTGGGTTTTTTTCACCATTGTTCACCAGCAGCAACGTGAACGCAGAGCGAAGTGACGAGCTGAATGAGTCATTACTGAAAGGTAAGGCTCTCAGAGTGCAGACCACCCACTCATGTCCCCCATTAAGACAGCCCACTCTTCAATGCCCCTGCGGCAATTGAGCGCTCAGCCTGCACGGAGGCTGAAACCACGCAGAAAGACAGAATTCTTAATGAGACGTGGGTCAACCAAATGTCAAATCTGGACAAAGAACAGATGATCGGCTGCGGAAATTTCAGTCTTCATGACTCGAGAGAGAAAACCGGAACTAGATTAAACGACTTTGTTTAAAATTCAGAATTGGTTTAAACTCAACAAATTATCATTAAACTTGGAAAAAACAAACTATATGATATTTAGTAATAGAAATAAAACAATTGATGTTCCTTTTCAAGTTGAGGATTCAGTGAGGCAAATTTTTTGGGTGTTGTCATTGACAATAATCTATAATGGAAACAACATATTCATTCTGTTAAAACAAAAATATCTAAATCTATTGCAATATTTTATAGAGTTACACATCTACTGAACGACAAAGCACTGTATTTGTTGTACAATACAATTATTGTGCCACATTTGATTTATTGTGTTAAGGTATGGGGAAAAGCATGTAAATCAATCACAATGCCATTTTTTATTTAGCAGAAAATAATTGTAAGAATTATAACAAGAAAACATTACTGTCACCCATCAAATATATTATTTTATCAAATGAAGTTGCTGAAGTTCTATTATTTGGTGGATTATAACATTTTGTCACTTATGTATGGAGCTCATAAAAATACACTAACATCAAATATCCAAATGTATTTTATGAAAAGAACAAGTTGTTACAATCTCAAGGGGAAAGATGTTTTTGTAAAACCGCAGTTTAGAACTACCTTAATTCAAGGAGTACGATTATGGAATAACTTAATGACAAATGTTAAGGAAGCCAAATCAATCATTGTATTTAAGAAACTGGTTAAAATCGAATTGTTAAACAAATATAAATGAATGTATTTTAATGAGTGATATATGTGAATTGAAAATTTAATGAGTTATTTACTTATTTTGTTATTATAGAAATTTTTGTTTGAATTGTTATTAGATAAATAAGGAGCAGATTTAATAAGATACTTTATTCATACCTTTAATTTTACATTTTTATATTTTTTTTCCTATTATACATATGTTAGTTGTTGTATTTCATTATTATAAAATGAATAAATTAATTAAAAAAACAAAAAACTTGTTATTTTGTTCGACTCTGGTCTCGAACCAGTTCGTATTTTTATCAGGAAGCAGAAATGCCAGACGCGTCACGAGCAACCGTTGCTTGTTGAGACGATTGTTGGAGCTCCTGGTTCGGCTTTGTTTAAACGTCGCAGCGTGACCTTATGACATTCCTCCGCTGAAAGGCGTCACGTTCGTGTTGTCATCTGCGGAAAAGCCGACGGAGCGGAAGCGCTGATCCTCTTTCTTTCAGCTCGGTGACCTGTGCAGGAGCTTCGAGTCCGTCGCACAACGTTGTCGTGTTTTATTCATTGCACCTCCACCGTTCTGGGCCTTTGTGGCGTGAAGGAACTTGGCAGGAGCCGCATGAGGATGTAGGTCAGACTGAGCGCTTTGATGACATTCAGACGAAAGCACAAGGTCATTACAAATCTTTCCTTTGTTACGTGTGTCTTAAGTGTTTTAAAGAGCCGTGGGACGTAATTACCCCGTCATTTTGAAATGATTTGAACAGGACTTTCAACTCAGACCAGGCTGAATTTACAAACTGCTGCCACTGGAACAATGGCAACAATCAGACAACTACGGTACCTCATTTTTTACTTCAACAAGTCAAAGTCAACTTTATTGTCAGAACTGCAATATGTACAGGACATACACAGGATTGAAATTGCGTTTCTCTCAGTCCCTCTGTGCAACAGTAACCATTTAAACACTAAAACACTGAAACATTTAATAAACATAAGCATAAAATAGTAAAAGTGTAACACTGTCCTGAGTTTTAGTATAAAAGTATGAAAATTTACACGAACACTAAAACACTAAACATTTAATGAACATAAGCATAAAACGATCTACGTTCCCACCCTCATCTATGGTCATAAGCTTTGGGTTGTGACCGAAAGAACGAGATCTCGGATACAAGCGGCTGAAATGAGTTTTCTCCGCAGGGTGTCTGGACTCTCCCTTAGAGATAGGGTGAGAAGCTCAGTCATCCGGGAGGGACTCGGAGTAGAGCCGCTGCTTCTCCACATCGAGAGGAGCCAGTTGAGGTGGCTCGGGCATCTGGTTAGGATGCCTCCTGGACGCCTCCCTGGTGAGGTGTTCCGGGCATGTCCCACCGGGAGGAGACCCAGAGGAAGACCCAGGACACGCTGGAGGGACTATGTTTCTCGGCTGGCCTGGGAACGCCTTGGGATTCCCCCGGAGGAGCTGCTCCAAGTGGCTGGGGAGAGGGAAGTCTGGGCCTCCCTACTTAGGCTGCTACCCCCGCGACCCGACCCCAGATAAGCGGAAGAAGAATGGATGGATGGATGGATAAAATGAAATAATAAAAGTGTAATACTGTCCTGAGTTTTTGCATAGTAGTATAAAAAAGTATAAAAAGTATATCTATAAAATAAACTGAAGGTTCTAGCATTGACATTTGCAAAGAGTGGCAAAGCAGCATATGAGTTAATGTACACAGTATATGTATGAGGTAGTTGATGTTGGTATAGAGGCAAAAGTGGCATATGCAGTAAGGCACATTGGGCATCCTTAAATAAGGCTGGTCAGAGAATACTGTATATGTATCAGCAGTAGTGTAGATATAAAAGTAGTGTAAATGTAAACAGTAGTAATAAATGTAAACAGTAGTAATAAATGTAAACAGTATTAATAAATGTAAACATTGAATGTAAACAGTAGTATGTAAACAGTGAATGTAAACAGTAGTATGACTATAGGCAGTGATGTAATACAAACATTAGTGCAAATATGAGAAGTAGTGCAAACTGAATGAGCACATGACCGAGAGTTTAGTGAATAACCCGTTTGATGACACAGAGTCCAGTGTTAAAATCTTTGTGTTGTGTGGTAATGTGTGAGAAAGTTTTTTGTGTTAAGGCAGTTCAAATGGGAGGGGAGGCAGAGCAGGCAGAGTGTTTAGCATCCTGACTGCCTGATGAACAGAGCTGTCTCTCAGTCTGCTGGTTCGAGCCTGGAGACTCCTCAGTCTCCTCCCTGATGGCAGCAGTCTAAAGCGGCTGTGTAGTGGGTGTGTGGGATCACCTGCCATGCAGAGGGCTTTCCGAGTGAGGCGTTTGCTGTGTAAGTCCTGCAGTGAGGGCAAGGAGGTGCCGACGATCTTCTCAGCTGCTCTCACGATGCGCTGGAGGCTCTTGCGGCATGATGCAGTACATGCACCAAACCACACCGTGATGCAGCTGGTCAGGACACTTTCTATGGCACCCCTGTAGAAGGTGCACATGATGGGGGTTGAAGCTCCAGCCCTTTTCAGCTTGCGGAGAAAGTAGAGACGCTGGTGAGCCTTCTTGGCCAGTGCTGCAGTGTTCCTGCTCCAGGACAGGTCCTTTGAGACGTGCACTCCCAGGAACTTGGTGCTGTCTACTCTCTCCACTGTGGTGCTGTTGATGGTCAGAGGGGCATGTTGTGCATCCCTCTTCCTGAAGTCCACAACAATCTCCTTTGTCTTCTCCACGTTGAGAGTGAGATTGTTGTGTCCGCACCACAAGGCCAGCGCATGATTTCTCTTCAAGAAGTTACCCTGATGCATGCTCAATAGCAAACAACCATCAGGGTGCTAACGATCCATCGTTAGGCTGATGGTCCTCCTTGATCATGTGAGCAGCTGGTTTCGGCTGTCATCAGCCAACTGGTTGTGTAACACTGTGAGAAGGTGCTATTTATAAGACTGAGCTGAATACAGCTTCTCAGACTGAAGAAGTCTTTCGGACGAAAGACGATCGTTTCTACAATTTTTTACTTTGTTTTGTTTCGTTTTTTGAATGTCCAGAGGACCAGACTTAGCTTTTTTAAATCTTCAAGAAGTTATTACACCAGCCACCACCCCCAAGAAAAGACGTTGTATGGAAATGTTCCCCATCGCTGAGGGTGAGTAGAGTGCAGCTGGATCAGGGAGGTCCAGACATCTCTTTCCACAGCCGCCTCTTTAGCTCTTCTAGGAGGACTCCAAGGTGTTCCCAGGACACACTGGAGAGATGTAGTCTCTCCAGCGTGTCCTGCGTCTTCCCCGGAGTCTCCTCCCAGTCGGACATGCCCGAAGCACCTCCCTAGGGAGTCGCCCAGGGAGCATCCTTACCAGATGTCAGAACCACCTCAACTGGCTTCTCTTGATGTGGAGGAGCAGTGGTTCTCCTCTGAGTGTCTCCTGATAACTGAACTTCTCAGCCTGTCTCCAAGAAAGAGTCCAGCTACCCTGCAGTGGAAACTCATTTCAACCTCCTGTATCCACGATCTCATTCTTTCAGTCTCTACCAGAGTTCATGACCAGAGGTGAGGGGAGGAACATAGACCTCTCTATCAAGGATGTGAACATCTTCATCCCTGAAAGAGTGACCACTGGCCTGGAGATGAGTGTAGACCACAGAGTCCTGACCTCACATCCTTGATAGAGAGGAACAATGGTTTGAGAGAGGAGTAAAGGAGGCCATCTTTGTGAAAAGAAACTGTCCATCATTAAACAGAGGTGGAGGCCTCCGGGTTCAACTGTCCCCCTCTTACAACGCTGTTATTGCTAGCATCACTCAGCCCTCTGTGTATAGCAAACAACCATCAGGGTGCTAATGTAACCTGGTTGTACTTCTCTTTTGTTATAATTACACAAAAAGTATTTTTGTATTGTTGTATTATTGTATTATTACCTGACTGAAACACCACTGTCATTATTTCAGCCGTGTTACTTTAAGATCAGAAGCCCCTCCCTTTTATTTCTTCTTCTGTGGTTTTGTCTTTAAATTGGTTGTACCCCTGGGATTCTCCCCTTTTGTCACGTTGTCTTGTGGGGAGAGGTACGTGCTGTTTATTTGTCATGTAAATATATTCAGTTTATTTATAGATTTATTAAGTTAATTTTCATGCATTTTTGTTTTGTATAGACTTGAAGCAGGGCAGTCGGTAACACGGTGTTGTGTGTGTGTTATTCCACCAGGTATGTTTTATAAGAATGTTTATTCGCCCTTTTGTCACGTTGTCTTGTGGGGAGAGACTTGAAGCAGGGCAGTCGGTAACACGGTGTTGTGTGTGTGTTATTCCACCAGAATAAACCGCTATCCTGACTAAAGATAAACCGTGTCACGGTCTGATCAATAAATCCATAAAACCAGCACAACGCAGGAAGGATCCGGTTACACTTGGTGCCGTTCGACCCGCTGTGTCGCTGAACCTCCGCTGCTGCTCGTGCCCAGAGCTGCACCTGTGCGAGTGACGCTGAGCTCTTCCCGCCTTTGAAGTCTCGCCCCGCCTGGCTCGTTGCACTGCGCGCCTTTGCCCTGGGCTGTGACTGGCAGGCTCGCTGTATCCTAACAAACAACCGTTACTATTTCTGCTGCTGTGTTTTTGTGCACCTCGTTTCATACGTGGGAGGCAGGGAAATAGGTGAAAAAAAAAGAGTGCATATTTTTACTTTTATAAAAGTTTTTTTACTTTTTCTGTGGGAAAGACTGATCCTATTTTTTTATTTTTATTTCTTTTTGCCTACTGATGCATGTGAGCTTTTGTGACTAATTTGGTTTTAGACTGTTTGGGAATCTGTAGTCACTTAATTTTTTATATCTCTTTTTTTTATGCATTTTTCTTTTTAGTGATTTTTATCTGTTATTGTTTGTTGAAATGTTTGACACTGAGGTACCTTTTGAGGGTGATGAAGTGGACCGGAGGGTCACTTTTAGTTTGGGGAGGGGTCAACATTACATGTCCTTTGGGAGGGGGAGGCCTATGCCTCCTGGTGCATATGAATGCCCTGTTAAGTCTGAGTTGAACTCCCTACCTGTCCCTGCTGCTGCTTCTACACCCGTTGGTGATGCAAGGTCTGACCTCAGCCAACTTGTTTCTACTGAGGCTCTTAGTGGGGTGATTGCTGATTTAGCCAAGCAGATTGGGGATGCCATTACGACAAACCTGAGTGGCCTAAACCCACAAAACCAGTCTCAGGTTGCTGACAGCCAACCCAGCATCCCGACCGATCAGTCACAAATGAGGGTTGTTGTTCAGTCTGACATCAGAGCACCACCATATTTTAAAGGTGATCACACTGATACTTTCCCCATCCAGGAATGGGAGGGTTTGATGAGATGTTATCTGTCAAGAATAAAATGTGTGAACCCTGTAGAAATGTGTGAAATCATCACATCCAGACTTACTGGGAAAGCCAGAGATGTGGTCCAGGTGTCACTCCGCTGCCGGCCTCAGTCATGTAGTGACAAGTTAGTTTCTACTGTTTTTGATATTCTGAAACGCAACTTTGGTGAGCTGATCTTCTCCAATTTGCCAATGAGAGACTTTTATAACATCCTGCCTGCTGATGGAGAGACAGCCATGGACTACTGGATCAGACTGAACAAGTCTATTGAAGCAGCTGATGAGTGTTTGCGTAGAAGGGGGAAGCAGGTGGAGGATCCAGGAGCTGAAGTTGTTACCATGTTCATCAACCACTGTCCTGATCCTGGTCTAGCTCTTTCCTTCCAGCTGAAACCTGTTGAGGAGTGGACTGCTACTGATGTCCAGGGTCGCCTTGATAACCATGTTGTGAGTCTCAGGAGACCGATGGTTAGTACGAACAAGGCTGTTGGTTCATCTACGGGCCCTGTGGTTCTCTCCTGTCTCCCTCAGCTTGGTACTCAATCACCCACTGCTGCGTCGCCAGCCGATGCAACACCGTTTGCTGTCCATTTTACCCAGGCTGCTTTAGCGTGTGATCATTCTTCAGCTTCAGGTCCCTTGTATCAGCAGCCACAACAGCATGTTGCTCCACAATCTACACCCTTTCAGACTGCAGGTCCATCCAAGCCAACTTTTTCCCCCAGTTCAGGAGTTGAACCACCTCATCAGATGGCAGAGATGTTTGATAAAGTTCTGTCTTTGTGTGCAGCTTCTCTTGCTACGAAACAACATGGTCAACATATGGGGAGTTACACACGTGGTTCTAAACGTCCTCAACAAGCCCCATGCAGAGTTTGTTGCTCTGAGGAGCATACAACACACTCGCACTGCAGGCTGTTCAGATTGTGTCTCAATTGCTTCAGCTCAGGGCACATTAAAAGGAATTGTCCTCAGCCTGCTCATCACGCACCTCAGCCATCCTCCCAGTACCCTAATTTAAACTAGAGAGCCTGTGCGATGAGAGGGGCAGCATGGGCAGTATGGATAATACCCTCACAAATACACTAGATGCACACTCTGTTTACACCGAATGTTGTAATGCTTCACCTGGAGACAGTGAAGTGGTTTTCTTGGGGTCACAGAGAGTTCAGAGGGCTAGTGATTTGTTTTATGCCTCAGTTTCAGTGAGTGAACGATCTACACTGAGGGGTATGTTGGACTCTGGGAGTATGTCATGCACATTGAGCGTGGAGGCAGAGAACAAGCTAAGAGCCGCGGGTGTTGATTTGATCCCTCTTGCAGTCCCAGCGAATGTGGTGCTCGTTGGGTGTGGTGGCCTTCTCACGCAGCCTCGATGCATCTATGAGTTGAACATTGAGATCTATGGTTTCAAATTTACAGTACCAACATTTTTGATACCTGGCCAACATGATGAATTCATCATTGGTAGCAATGTGCTCCGGCCCCTTATTAAAAAAATGAAAACTGACCCGGGGTACTGGGAACTCATTACATCAAACACTGCAAACCCAGAGTGTGAAGAGTTTTTGCAGCTGCTGAGTTGTGTTTCTCGGTGGTCAAACTCTACTTTACCTGACAAGATTGGAACAGTCAGGCTCAGACAGGCTGTCACCCTCCTTCCTCATCGGGAGTATGTGGTCTGGGGAAAGCTTCCATCCACTGCACCCCTGTCGTTAGGGGGCACTGTGATCGTGGAGCCGTCCTCTGCTCGTTCCACCCCAAAAAACATTTTGGTGGGTCGTGTAGTAACACCCATGTGGGGGGACCATTGGGTCCCTATGAAGATTCTCAATCCTACAAACAAACCTCTGGTACTGCGCCGCAATGCTAAAATTGCTGATGTCTTCCCATGTGTTGCTGTGGAGGACTTTGCGTTCAGTCAGGGGAGATCTGAAGTGCACTGCAATCATTCTGCAGTTGCAACAAGCTCATCACATCACAGTACTGATCCAGTGCAGATGCTGAGAGACTGTGGTCTACATGACATCGACATAGAGAGCTGTGAGGTATCAGGCGAGTCTAAAAGAAGGCTGGCTGAACTTGTGGTTTCTTACCAGGATGTGTTCTCCAGGGGAAAACTGGATTGCGGTGAGGCTAGAGATTTTGTCCATCGCATTCACTTGACTGATGAGAAACCATTTCGTTTGCCTTATCGACGCATCCCACCAGCACATTACCAGCAGTTGAGGGAGGTCTTGTCTGAGATGGAGATGAAGGGCATCATAAGGAAGTCTATTAGTGAATATGCTTCCCCGCTTGTTATGGTGTGGAAAAAGTCTGGGGACATGAGGATATGCACTGACTTCCGCTGGCTTAATGCTAAGACCGTTAAGGATGCCCATCCATTACCCCATCAGTCTGACTGCCTTGCTGCTCTTGGTGGGAATGCTCTTTTCAGCACCATGGACTTGACCTCTGGATTCTACAACATCCCCCTCCATGAGTCCGACAAACATTATACAGCTTTTACCACGCCGCTTGGACTTTACGAGTACAATCGGCTCCCGCAAGGTCTATGTAACAGCCCAGCTTCCTTCATGAGAATGATGCTTAACGTTTTTGGTGACTTGAACTTTTCCAGCCTCCTCTGTTATCTAGACGACCTGTTGGTGTTTGCACCTTCTGAGGAGGAATCGTTAAA
>JBBPBX010085151.1:0-15148 GCA_038048925.1 Garcialebias charrua
ACCTCCAGGACCAGCGCCCACCGTTCACAGCTCCTGCGTCCGACGGAGGCTCTCCTGCTCGGACACGCTCCGCGCCATCCCGGCCTCCTCATCTCTGGAGCTCTGCCACCTCCAGGATGAGCGCCCACGTTTCAACGCTCGTGCGTCCGAGGGAGACTCTCCTGCTCGGACACGTCCCGCGCCAACCTGGCCTCCTCACCTCTGGAGCTCTGCCACCTCCAGGGTGAGCACCCACCGTTCACAGCTCCTGCGTCCGAGGGAGACTCTCCTGCTCGGACACGTCCCGCGCCAACCTGGCCTCCTCACCTCTGGAGCTCTGCCACCTCCAGGGTGAGCACCCACCGTTCACAGCTCCTGCGTCCGAGGGAGACTCTCCTGCTCGGACACGTCCCGCGCCAACCTGGCCTCCTCACCTCTGGAGCTCTGCCACCTCCAGGGTGAGCACCCACCGTTCACAGCTCCTGCGTCCGAGGGAGACTCTCCTGCTCGGACACGTCCCGCGCCAACCTGGCCTCCTCACCTCTGGAGCTCTGCCACCTCCAGGGTGAGCGCCCACGTTTCACCGCTCGTGCGTCCGAGGGAGACTCTCCTGCTCGGACACGTCCCGCGCCAACCTGGCCTCCTCACCTCTGGAACTCTGCCACCTCCAGGGTCAGCGCCCACCGTTCACAGCTCCTGCGTCCGAGGGAGACTCTCCTGCTCGGACACGCTCCACACCAACCTGGCCTCCTCATCTCTGGAGCTCTGCCACCTCCAGGATGAGCACCCACCGTTCACAGCTCCTGCGTCCGAGGGAGACTCTCCTGCTCGGACACGTCCCGCGCCAACCTGGCCTCCTCACCTCTGGAGCTCTGCCACCTCCAGGGTGAGCACCCACCGTTCACAGCTCCTGCGTCCGAGGGAGACTCTCCTGCTCGGACACGTCCCGCGCCAACCTGGCCTCCTCACCTCTGGAGCTCTGCCACCTCCAGGGTGAGCACCCACCGTTCACAGCTCCTGCGTCCGAGGGAGACTCTCCTGCTCGGACACGTCCCGCGCCAACCTGGCCTCCTCACCTCTGGAGCTCTGCCACCTCCAGGGTGAGCACCCACCGTTCACAGCTCCTGCGTCCGAGGGAGACTCTCCTGCTCGGACACGTCCCGCGCCAACCTGGCCTCCTCACCTCTGGAGCTCTGCCACCTCCAGGGTCAGCGCCCACCGTTCACAGCTCGTGCGTCCGAGGGAGACTCTCCTGCTCGGACACGCTCCACACCAACCTGGCCTCCTCATCGCTGGAGCTCTGCCACCTCCAGGATGAGCACCCACCGTTCACAGCTCCTGCGTCCGAGGGAGACTCTCTTGCTCGGACACGCTCCACACCAAACTGCCCTCCTCATCTCTGGAGCTCTGCCACCTCCAGGATGAGCACCCACCGTTCACAGCTCCTGCGTCCGAGGGAGACTCTCTTGCTCGGACACGTCCCGCGCCAACCTGGCCTCCTCACCTCTGGAGCTCTGCCACCTCCAGGGTGAGCACCCACCGTTCACAGCTCCTGCGTCCGAGGGAGACTCTCCTGCTCGGACACGTCCCGCGCCAACCTGGCCTCCTCACCTCTGGAGCTCGGCCACCTCCAGGGTGAGCACCCACCGTTCACAGCTCCTGCGTCCGAGGGAGACTCTCCTGCTCGGACACGTCCCGCGCCAACCTGGCCTCCTCACCTCTGGAGCTCTGCCACCTCCAGGATTAACGCCCACACTTCACAGCTCGTGCGTCCGACGGAGGCTCTCCTGCTCGGACACGCGTCGCGCCAACCCGGCCTCCTCATCTCTGGAGCTCTGCCACCTCCAGGATTAACGCCCACACTTCACAGCTCGTGCGTCCGACGGAGGCTCTCCTGCTCGGACACGCTCCGCGCCAACCCGGCCTCCTCATCTCTGGAGCTCTGCCACCTCCAGGATTAACGCCCACACTTCACAGCTCGTGCGTCCGACGGAGGCTCTCCTGCTCGGACACGCGTCGCGCCAACCCGGCCTCCTCATCTCTGGAGCTCTGCCACCTCCAGAACCTCGAGCACCAGTCGAACCTGCGTACCCACACTTAAGCACCCTCCCTGAGTTAAGACAAGCTATCCGCGCCGCCCAGACCTCCGTGGTCCTGGTGCTCCAACCAAAAACTCAGAACTCTCTGTGGTACTGGTGTTCCATGGCCCTCTAGCGACGCCGCCTGCGTCTCCCTCCTCGGCCACCGCTCCCAGCTTCCTGGCCCCCTCTCCTGGAGGTCTCCCACCTCCAGCCTGGCAGAGCCTAAGTCCCAGCCCGCGCCGAGACTCTATCGGTTACCGCCCCAGCTACCTGGCCCCCTCTCCTGGAGGTCTCCCACCTCCAGCCTGGCAGAGCCTAAGTCCCAGTCCGCACTGAGACTCCCTCCTCGGACGCCGCTCCCAGCTACCTGGCCCCCTCTCCTGGAGGTCTCCCACCTCCAGCCTGGCAGAGCCTAAGTCCCAGCCCGCGCTGAGACTCTGTCATCGGTTACCGCCCCAGCTACCTGGCCCCCTCTCCTGGAGGTCTCCCACCTCCAGCCTGGCAGAGCCTAAGTCCCAGTCCGCACTGAGACTCCCTCCTCGGACGCCGCTCCCAGCTACCTGGCCCCCTCTCCTGGAGGTCTCCCACCTCCAGCCTGGCAGAGCCTAAGTCCCAGCCCGCGCTGAGACTCTGTCATCGGTTACCGCCCCAGCTACCTGGCCCCCTCTCCTGGAGGTCTCCCACCTCCAGCCTGGCAGAGCCTAAGTCCCAGCCCGCGCCGAGACTCTGTCATCGGTTACCGCCCCAGCTACCTGGCCCCCTCTCCTGGAGGTCTCCCACCTCCAGCCTGGCAGAGCCTAAGTCCCAGCCCGCGCCGAGACTCTGTCATCGGTTACCGCCCCAGCTACCTGGCCCCCTCTCCTGGAGGTCTCCCACCTCCAGCCTGGCAGAGCCTAAGTCCCAGTCCGCACTGAGACTCCCTCCTCGGACGCCGCTCCCAGCTACCTGGCCCCCTCTCCTGGAGGTCTCCCACCTCCAGCCTGGCAGAGCCTAAGTCCCAGCCCGCGCCTGAGACTCTGTCATCGGTTACCGCCCCAGCTACCTGGCCCCCTCTCCTGGAGGTCTCCCACCTCCAGCCTGGCAGAGCCTAAGTCCCAGCCCGCGCCGAGACTCTGTCATCGGTTACCGCCCCAGCTACCTGGCCCCCTCTCCTGGAGGTCTCCCACCTCCAGCCTGGCAGAGCCTAAGTCCCAGCCCGCGCCGAGACTCTGTCATCGGTTACCGCCCCAGCTACCTGGCCCCCTCTCCTGGAGGTCTCCCACCTCCAGCCTGGCAGAGCCTAAGTCCCAGCCCGCGCCGAGACTCTGTCATCGGTTACCGCCCCAGCTACCTGGCCCCCTCTCCTGGAGGTCTCCCACCTCCAGCCTGGCAGAGCCTAAGTCCCAGCCCGCGCCGAGACTCTGTCATCGGTTACCGCCCCAGCTACCTGGCCCCCTCTCCTGGAGGTCTCCCACCTCCAGCCTGGCAGAGCTGGAGGCTCTGCCAGGGTTAGGGTTAGGGTTAGGGTTAGGGTTAGGGTTAGGGTTAGGGTTAGGGTTAGGGTTAGGGTTAGGGTTAGAGGGTTAGGGTTAGGGTTAGGGTTAGGGTTAGGGTTAGGGTTAGGGTTAGGGTTAGGGTTAGGGTTAGGGTTAGGGTTAGGGTTAGGGTTAGGGTTAGGGTTAGGGTTAGGGTTAGGGTTAGGGTTAGGGTTAAGAGAGTGGAAAGCTTGCGGCCGCAGGCCGCAAGCCTTTCACGTGTCAGAGATCCTGTCACCAGAGGCAAAGGATCCCCAAATGCACTGGCTCATCTAGCGTGAGCCACCACCAGAGTCCCACCTCTCATTCAGCCCATGAGGGATGTTAGTTTTAAGTCTGGTTATCCATATCTTTTCAGCTCTCCGTCTTTGAGCTGTGGACCACGTGAGGTTGGATTCCAGCACTGTGGCCGTGACCGCCTGCCATCCGTGTCCAATGAAATGTTGCACAAGTGGTAAGTGTGTGTTTTTGTTCCTGTTTATGTTGTATCTATGTTGGGTAAAACGTTGAAGAATGGTGTTACCTGTTTCACCCACATACTGGATTTTACAAACTTTACAAGTTATTAAGTAAACACAATTTTCAGATTTGGGGTTTCCGGTTCTTTCTAATTGGAACACGGTCTTGTCAGACCTGCTCTGTATCCAGTGTACTTGTTTGAAGAATTGACTTTTATCATTAGTTTTCTTCTGTTTTGAAGGTTTTAACTCTGCGCGGACCAGGAGGTCTCTCAGATTCTTGTTTCTTTTGTAGGCTGCAATAATCCTGTAGTTTGGAAGTAAGGAGTGATCAGTTTGTAATTTGTTGAAATTTTGTTTTACGTTGCAGATGAATTGGTTAGCTGAAGACGAGTAGGTGGTGATCAGAGGAATCATGGGGGAAGGATCTCGTGGTTTGGCCTGCAGGAATGAACTCCTACACGCTCTGAGAAATGACCGGGAGTAGCCACGCTCGGAGAGGGCCGCGAACAGGATCCTCACTGCCTCCTCAAAATCCTTATTTTGAGTGCAAATTCTATGGAATCTGAGGAGTTGTGATTTAATTAGACCCGCATAAGTGTGCTTTGGGTGGAAACTTGTTTTATATAGTAGTGCGTGTGTGTCTGTTGGTTTAAAATAAACCTTAATGTCCAATTTCTTTGTGGTATTGAACGCGTCACCCTTATAGGTTGTAGTGTCCAGAAAGTCCACCGTAGTGAGGCTGATGGTGGATTTCAGCTGGATTGAGGGGTTGAAACCATTGAGTTCTTTGAGGAATTCATCAAAGTCAGCCTGTGAGTAGGTCCATACGCCCCAAATATCATCCAGATATCTAAAATAATGGAGTGGTTTTTTACTGCAAGAGTTAAGTGCATCTGTTTCCCACTCAGCCATGAAAATATTAGCGTAGGCCGGGGCAAATCTTTTCCCCATAGCCGTACCTCGAATTTGAAGAAAGAATTGGTCATTAAATTGGAAATCATTACGTCTTAAATTGATTTCCAATAGTTGTAGAATTTCTCTATCTGGTCTGTAACTGTCAGGATGTTTGAGGAATGCCCTTTTAATAGCATTGATACCTTGATCAATGTCAATATTCGTATAGAGACTGTCTACATCACATGTGAATAAAATTGATTCCTCTGGTAAGCTTATGTGTTTAATTTTATCTAGGAAATCATAAGTATCTTTCAAATAACTACTGTGTATCGTTGATAAGGGAAACAAGAAATGGTCAATGAATTCAGCTGTGCCATAGGACTCACTGGAACAGTCTGAAACTATAGGTCTCCCGGGAGGGATTTCATGCGGTTTGGTCCATTTAGATGGCTCTTTGTGTATTTTGGGTAATAAATAAAACTTTCTCATTCTAGCTTCTGAAGAGCCTATGAGATAGTTTTTTTGTTTGGCATTGATGAATTTTTTGGTGTATAAATCCTGAATAATTTTACCAATCATAGGGATGGTTTCTTTGTAAATGGGTTGGTCTATTTTTTGGTAATATGTATCGTTGAGCAGCTGTCTGTTGGCCTCAAAAACATATTGTTCTCGATCCATTATTACAATAGAACTCCCCTTGTCAGCTGGTTTAATGACAATATTCTTGTTTCCTCTTAGCTCCTTAAGGGCCCTGTGTTCTGCTTGACTCAAATTGGGTTTTGTTTTGTTAATTCTGTAATGTTTATCAAAGTACTTCAGATCATTTTGAATTAAGGTTCTGACCTCTCGAGGAAGTAAATCCTCGTGAGGTGTCCACTTAGATTCAGGTGTGAATTTAGAGCCCGTTTTATTAGGAGCTTCTGTAGTTTTGTCCTTGTAATAAACAGCTAATTTGATCCTCCTGTGGTATTTCTGGAGGTCACATCTCGTCTGCATAATCCTGGTTTTGTCATTAGTTGTGCCTCTGGTGGGAATAAAAGTCAGGCCTTTACTTAATAAAGAACTTTGTTCCTTACTCAATGTGAAGTGTTTGGAGAGGTTGTGAACATTTTCATTTGTAAATTTACAATTTCTAGGCCCCACTTTAATAGAGTTTTTGGGGCAACCTAGTTTAAAAAGTCACACCAATGGTTCAACATTTTATCGGCTGTAAATTTTGACCAATGGATTTGGTCCTTAGTAACCTTAAAGAGATCCTCACTGAGGGGAGGAATAGAGTTGCCCAGTTTGGATATGTACTCATTCAGGTGATTTAAAATCACCCTTTCTTTCATGGGTAATTTTTTTGAAAAGTTGATTATGGGTACCCGGATTGTAGCATTTGGACACTTAGTTCTGATCATTTTCAGAGACATTTTGATTTCATTTATCAACGAGTCTTTGTGTCTTTGTGTTCTATTATTAATGCCCACAGATACAATCATACATTCAACATCGGGCATAATACTAGCTTTTTGGAAGACACTACGTAAGTGTCCCCACTTTGCACCAGGAAAGCAGTGCACTTCAAGGTCAGGGAGGTCGTCAGTTGCAAGTTTTTTTATATTAGAATCACCCAGGATGACCCACTTAGTTTCCAATTTACCAATGGACCAGTCATGTGATTTATCCACAGATTTAGGGTGGTGTATACATGACGATATTACCTGGGTGGTGGAGGGGACGGTGCTCGTTGAAGTGTTTTTGGTACCTGAGCGGGTAACTGTGTCATTGAAGCTGATTTTTCTTTGTGTGCTGGCTCTCAGTCTGCGTTTGATGTTGAGCTGCTGTGATCTGGAAGTGCTTGGTGGATCTGACAGATCCTGGGACTGCCAAAATGAAACAGTAGGATCAAATGGTAGGATTTTTAACTTCAGTTCCTCCTGAAATAATTTCTCTACGTTGATCATTAATTCTTCAGTTCTTCTTCTTTTTGACCGTGCAGGAGTGGGGGGTGGGGAGTGAAGGGTGGGGGGTGGAACCCCTGACGTACTCGGTTCAGCAACGTTGGTGTGGATTGGATGGTGGGCGGAGCGTCTCTCTCGTTGAGGAAGTGAAGGCCATGTTTGTTGTAGAGCTTGGGGAGAAATGTTTGTGATCAGATCGTTGTTTACAGTCTCTGGTTCAGAGGGGGACCCAGATGTTTGGATCGGATCAGTCCCTGCCTCTGCAGCAGTGACGGTAGGTCTGTGTTGGGGCGGAGGAGGGGTGGGGGCACGTGGCGTCACTGGCTGGGGTGAGTTGTTTACGTTAGCATTGATGCTAACAATTGACTGTTGTGGTTCCTGACTGTCCAGTGAAGGCCCAGATGCAGCAGGGCTGCTAGTGGGTTCAGAGGGGTTAGCGTTGATGCTAACAATTGACTGTTGTGGTTCCTGACTGTCCAGTGAAGGTCCAGATGCAGCAGGGCTGCTAGTGGGTTCAGAAAGGTTAGCGTTGATGCTAACAATTGACTGTTGTGGTTCCTGACTGTCCAGTGAAGGCCCAGATGCAGCAGGGCTGCTAGTGGGTTCAGAAGGAGCCGCTGCCGTAGGTGAATTTTCTAGATTTTGTGTCAGATCGAGTCTTTGTGTGGGCGTGACGTCATCGGTTTGCGACGGTGTTGGGGCCCTGGATGCTCGCGTCGCTTCGTAGTTACGTAGTAGCTCTTTAATTTCCTCTACAGTTCGTAGAGAAAAACGTTTGCCCAAATTTCGTTTCGCCCACTTGGTTGCAGTTATTAAAGGGGTCTCCCAATCCCCACCAACGTTAGAGAGAAATTCTGTCTCATTAGTGATCTGTTCTTCGTAGTGTTGTTTTAAAATATACATGGTATTTTTGGTCCAATTTTTAGCATTCTTGGAGATCAGATTATTAGTATCTGGGGAGGGGTTAGCAGGTTTTATAACTGTCTCTAGATGATCAGAAATGCGTTGAATAGCAGGAGGGGGGTTATTTTCATCTGACACATGTTTAAAGTGGTGTTTAGCTTTTAGCATTCTGTGCAAAGTTCTGACTTTAAAGAGGAAAAGTTCATCATTAGACGAATTGGGTGTTGACGTGGGCTCTGAATTGTTTTGAGGACTCACGTGACGTGGACGTTGTTGTCTCCCGAAGTGGGTTGGGTCTCTGTTGTTGTCCTGTTGATGATCAAATGTTTGTAGAGTTTCAGTGGGCCAGAGGTTCTGCTGGGGACCCAGATGATGTGAGTCTCGTGGTCTCCTAGTTGGGGTCCGGCCTCTGTTGACGTGGTCGTGGTGTTGATGTTGTTGTCTCCTGTCCTGTCTGTTGTCTTGTTGGTCAGATGGGTGGAATGTTTCAGCAGGCCAGAAGTCCCTCCGAGGACTCCCGCGACGTGGACGTCTGGGTGGGGCCGCATCTCCGCTGCACCTGCGATCTCGATCCTGAGGTGGGTGGGCCTCAGCAGGCCAGAAGTCCCTCCGAGGACTCCCATGACGTGGACGTCTGGGTGGGGGTGAGTCTCCGTTGTCCCTGTAGTCTCGATCCTGAGGTGGGTGGGCCTCAGCAGGCCAGAAGTCCCTCCGAGGACTCTCACGACGTGGGCGTCTGGGTGGGGCTGCCTCTCTGCTGTACCTGTAGTCTCGATCCTGAGGTGGGTGGGCCTCAGCAGGCCAGAAGTCCCTCCGAGGACTCTCACGACGTGGGCGTCTGGGTGGGGCTGCCTCTCTGCTGTACCTGTAGTCTCGATCCTGAGGTGGGTGGGCCTCAGCAGGCCAGAAGTCCCTCCGAGGACTCTCACGACGTGGGCGTCTGGGTGGGGCTGCCTCTCTGCTGTACCTGTAGTCTCGATCCTGAGGTGGGTGGGCCTCAGCAGGCCAGAAGTCCCTCCGAGGATTCTCCTGACGTGGACGTCTGGGTGGGGCTGCATCTCTGCTGTATCTGTAGTCTCGACCATGAGATGAGTGGTGTGTTTCAGCAGGCCAGAAAGATCTCTGAAAGTTCCTACGGCGTGGATGTCGTGGTGTTCTGGGTGGAGCTGGATCTCTGTAGTCCCTGTGGTCCTGGTCATCAGATCGATGGAGTGTCTCAGTAGGCCGGTAGTTCTGCTCAGGACTCACATGGCGTTGGTGCTGTTGTCTTCTAACTGGATACGTGTTTGTGCTCTCTCTGTAGTGTCCGTGGTGGTCCTCTCGGTACCTCTGTGAAGAGTCCTCGACGGGACGGGACCGGCCTCTGTCCCTCGCCCTGTCATCTCGGGTCTGCCAGCTTCTGGATGGGCGTCCACGAGTCACCGAGGCATAAGTTCTGCGTCCAGGCCTGGAGTTTGGACGGCCACGACTCTCTCTCTCCTCCCTCAGGGGGCTTCTGTATGGCTGGTCCTGTTTTTGGAGTCGTCTTCTCCCGCCCTTGTAGTGGACCGTGGACCACGAATCTTCGTGTTGGTAAGGCATTTTTTTCAAAAAATATTTAAAATAGAGCTGAGCAAGTAAATGTCTGTAAACTGCTCAAAGTTGCAAAATTGTAGAAAAAATGCAAAAAAAAGGGGATGAGACTGTAGCTTGCTTTTTTGCCTTATGGCTTTTTTTAATAAAAACTATTTACAAAATATACAATACAGCATTTAAAAACAACGTTTCGACATGACTTGAGTCTTCATCAGGTAAAAAATGCTGTATGAATGAGCTGAGCAGTTGAAATCCAGTATTTATAGTGAAAAAATTCAAATTGTGGCTTTGAATTGAGAGCAGTGCTCTGATTGGCTTCTGGTGCCTTGACCGGCCAATCTTGGACTAGGGGTGTGGTCAAGTGTCAGTTAGAGCACACCTGTGGGATTTAGCATTATTTAAATTTGTTATTTGGAAAAAGGTTTTTTTTCCTTTTTTTTCAAAAACACAAGCATTGCTGTTTATCCCACCAATTCAAGTACAAAAAGCATGTCCCATGTCAAGTACAAAAAGCATGTCCCATGTCAGGCAGAGGATGAAAACAAGAAAAAAAATGAACAAAAAATTATGATAGAGTAAAGTTGCATCCGGATTGTTTTAGACACAACTTGTAGATGACAGTAATAGTTTCTTTTTCACAATTTGTTACAATATTATTTGTGCTTTCTTAAAACCTTGACTTGTTTCTTTTCAGAAAAAGACCAAAAAAAAGGGGGAGAAGGAACAGGTCCTCTGATGGAGTTGGTTTAAAAGACCAAAGAGTCTACTGTAGAACAATGTTGTCATCTTGTGGATAAAGTAAGTAATCAAATTGTAAAATAAATTAAAAGGAATCCTCTGTTTGGGTTTGGTTGAAGCCATTAAATTCTGGTGGCTTTTTTTTAAAAAAAAGAAAAGAGAAAGAAAAAGTAAGCTTTGTATTAAAAAAAGGTTAAGTTTTTAGGGCATACCTAAAAATGGTTCAGGTAAAAAATTGGTTAAGCTTAGGGTTTGTTATCCAGATTAGGCCATACATTTAATTATTTTTTTGTTTACTTTGGATTAAACTGGGTTGTGTTAGCTTATAACCCTGAATTGTTTCTATTCCCAAAAAAAATCCACTAGATGGAGTTGATTTAGAAGACCAAAGAGTCTACTGTAGAACAATGCTGCCATCTTGTGGATAAAATAAGTCATGAAAAAGTAAAATAAATTAAAAAGAAGTTCCCTGTTTGGGTTCAGATAAAACCATTAGATTCTGGTGGTTTTTTAGAATGGTTAGGTTTAGGAAAGAAAAATTAGGCTTTGTTTTTTAAAAAAATAAATGGGTTAAGTTTAGGGCATATCTAAAAATAGTTCAGGTAAAAAATTGGTTAAGCTTAGGGTTGGGTATTCTGGTTAGGCCTCTATAGTAGATGAAATTGTGTTTAATTTGAATCTGGGTTAGGTTTGTTGGTTAAGTTTAAGGAACAACTCAATGGAATAGGTTTTATAATAATGATGTTAGGGCCATCAGAGAGGCAGGAACTGGAGGCTGGACTCTATTTAGAAGGCGCTGGCTAGGTTAGGGTTAAGAGAGTGGAAAGCTTGCGGCCGCAGGCCGCAAGCCTTTCACGTGTCAGAGATCCTGTCACCAGAGGCAAAGGATCCCCAAATGCACTGGCTCATCTAGCGTGAGCCACCACCAGAGTCCCACCTCTCATTCAGCCCATGAGGGATGTTAGTTTTAAGTCTGGTTATCCATATCTTTTCAGCTCTCCGTCTTTGAGCTGTGGACCACGTGAGGTTGGATTCCAGCACTGTGGCCGTGACCGCCTGCCATCCGTGTCCAATGAAATGTTGCACAAGTGGTAAGTGTGTGTTTTTGTTCCTGTTTATGTTGTATCTATGTTGGGTAAAACGTTGAAGAATGGTGTTACCTGTTTCACCCACATACTGGATTTTACAAACTTTACAAGTTATTAAGTAAACACAATTTTCAGATTTGGGGTTTCCGGTTCTTTCTAATTGGAACACGGTCTTGTCAGACCTGCTCTGTATCCAGTGTACTTGTTTGAAGAATTGACTTTTATCATTAGTTTTCTTCTGTTTTGAAGGTTTTAACTCTGCGCGGACCAGGAGGTCTCTCAGATTCTTGTTTCTTTTGTAGGCTGCAATAATCCTGTAGTTTGGAAGTAAGGAGTGATCAGTTTGTAATTTGTTGAAATTTTGTTTTACGTTGCAGATGAATTGGTTAGCTGAAGACGAGTAGGTGGTGATCAGAGGAATCATGGGGGAAGGATCTCGTGGTTTGGCCTGCAGGAATGAACTCCTACACGCTCTGAGAAATGACCGGGAGTAGCCACGCTCGGAGAGGGCCGCGAACAGGATCCTCACTGCCTCCTCAAAATCCTTATTTTGAGTGCAAATTCTATGGAATCTGAGGAGTTGTGATTTAATTAGACCCGCATAAGTGTGCTTTGGGTGGAAACTTGTTTTATATAGTAGTGCGTGTGTGTCTGTTGGTTTAAAATAAACCTTAATGTCCAATTTCTTTGTGGTATTGAACGCGTCACCCTTATAGGTTGTAGTGTCCAGAAAGTCCACCGTAGTGAGGCTGATGGTGGATTTCAGCTGGATTGAGGGGTTGAAACCATTGAGTTCTTTGAGGAATTCATCAAAGTCAGCCTGTGAGTAGGTCCATACGCCCCAAATATCATCCAGATATCTAAAATAATGGAGTGGTTTTTTACTGCAAGAGTTAAGTGCATCTGTTTCCCACTCAGCCATGAAAATATTAGCGTAGGCCGGGGCAAATCTTTTCCCCATAGCCGTACCTCGAATTTGAAGAAAGAATTGGTCATTAAATTGGAAATCATTACGTCTTAAATTGATTTCCAATAGTTGTAGAATTTCTCTATCTGGTCTGTAACTGTCAGGATGTTTGAGGAATGCCCTTTTAATAGCATTGATACCTTGATCAATGTCAATATTCGTATAGAGACTGTCTACATCACATGTGAATAAAATTGATTCCTCTGGTAAGCTTATGTGTTTAATTTTATCTAGGAAATCATAAGTATCTTTCAAATAACTACTGTGTATCGTTGATAAGGGAAACAAGAAATGGTCAATGAATTCAGCTGTGCCATAGGACTCACTGGAACAGTCTGAAACTATAGGTCTCCCGGGAGGGATTTCATGCGGTTTGGTCCATTTAGATGGCTCTTTGTGTATTTTGGGTAATAAATAAAACTTTCTCATTCTAGCTTCTGAAGAGCCTATGAGATAGTTTTTTTGTTTGGCATTGATGAATTTTTTGGTGTATAAATCCTGAATAATTTTACCAATCATAGGGATGGTTTCTTTGTAAATGGGTTGGTCTATTTTTTGGTAATATGTATCGTTGAGCAGCTGTCTGTTGGCCTCAAAAACATATTGTTCTCGATCCATTATTACAATAGAACTCCCCTTGTCAGCTGGTTTAATGACAATATTCTTGTTTCCTCTTAGCTCCTTAAGGGCCCTGTGTTCTGCTTGACTCAAATTGGGTTTTGTTTTGTTAATTCTGTAATGTTTATCAAAGTACTTCAGATCATTTTGAATTAAGGTTCTGACCTCTCGAGGAAGTAAATCCTCGTGAGGTGTCCACTTAGATTCAGGTGTGAATTTAGAGCCCGTTTTATTAGGAGCTTCTGTAGTTTTGTCCTTGTAATAAACAGCTAATTTGATCCTCCTGTGGTATTTCTGGAGGTCACATCTCGTCTGCATAATCCTGGTTTTGTCATTAGTTGTGCCTCTGGTGGGAATAAAAGTCAGGCCTTTACTTAATAAAGAACTTTGTTCCTTACTCAATGTGAAGTGTTTGGAGAGGTTGTGAACATTTTCATTTGTAAATTTACAATTTCTAGGCCCCACTTTAATAGAGTTTTTGGGGCAACCTAGTTTAAAAAGTCACACCAATGGTTCAACATTTTATCGGCTGTAAATTTTGACCAATGGATTTGGTCCTTAGTAACCTTAAAGAGATCCTCACTGAGGGGAGGAATAGAGTTGCCCAGTTTGGATATGTACTCATTCAGGTGATTTAAAATCACCCTTTCTTTCATGGGTAATTTTTTTGAAAAGTTGATTATGGGTACCCGGATTGTAGCATTTGGACACTTAGTTCTGATCATTTTCAGAGACATTTTGATTTCATTTATCAACGAGTCTTTGTGTCTTTGTGTTCTATTATTAATGCCCACAGATACAATCATACATTCAACATCGGGCATAATACTAGCTTTTTGGAAGACACTACGTAAGTGTCCCCACTTTGCACCAGGAAAGCAGTGCACTTCAAGGTCAGGGAGGTCGTCAGTTGCAAGTTTTTTTATATTAGAATCACCCAGGATGACCCACTTAGTTTCCAATTTACCAATGGACCAGTCATGTGATTTATCCACAGATTTAGGGTGGTGTATACATGACGATATTACCTGGGTGGTGGAGGGGACGGTGCTCGTTGAAGTGTTTTTGGTACCTGAGCGGGTAACTGTGTCATTGAAGCTGATTTTTCTTTGTGTGCTGGCTCTCAGTCTGCGTTTGATGTTGAGCTGCTGTGATCTGGAAGTGCTTGGTGGATCTGACAGATCCTGGGACTGCCAAAATGAAACAGTAGGATCAAATGGTAGGATTTTTAACTTCAGTTCCTCCTGAAATAATTTCTCTACGTTGATCATTAATTCTTCAGTTCTTCTTCTTTTTGACCGTGCAGGAGTGGGGGGTGGGGAGTGAAGGGTGGGGGGTGGAACCCCTGACGTACTCGGTTCAGCAACGTTGGTGTGGATTGGATGGTGGGCGGAGCGTCTCTCTCGTTGAGGAAGTGAAGGCCATGTTTGTTGTAGAGCTTGGGGAGAAATGTTTGTGATCAGATCGTTGTTTACAGTCTCTGGTTCAGAGGGGGACCCAGATGTTTGGATCGGATCAGTCCCTGCCTCTGCAGCAGTGACGGTAGGTCTGTGTTGGGGCGGAGGAGGGGTGGGGGCACGTGGCGTCACTGGCTGGGGTGAGTTGTTTACGTTAGCATTGATGCTAACAATTGACTGTTGTGGTTCCTGACTGTCCAGTGAAGGCCCAGATGCAGCAGGGCTGCTAGTGGGTTCAGAGGGGTTAGCGTTGATGCTAACAATTGACTGTTGTGGTTCCTGACTGTCCAGTGAAGGTCCAGATGCAGCAGGGCTGCTAGTGGGTTCAGAAAGGTTAGCGTTGATGCTAACAATTGACTGTTGTGGTTCCTGACTGTCCAGTGAAGGCCCAGATGCAGCAGGGCTGCTAGTGGGTTCAGAAGGAGCCGCTGCCGTAGGTGAATTTTCTAGATTTTGTGTCAGATCGAGTCTTTGTGTGGGCGTGACGTCATCGGTTTGCGACGGTGTTGGGGCCCTGGATGCTCGCGTCGCTTCGTAGTTACGTAGTAGCTCTTTAATTTCCTCTACAGTTCGTAGAGAAAAACGTTTGCCCAAATTTCGTTTCGCCCACTTGGTTGCAGTTATTAAAGGGGTCTCCCAATCCCCACCAACGTTAGAGAGAAATTCTGTCTCATTAGTGATCTGTTCTTCGTAGTGTTGTTTTAAAATATACATGGTATTTTTGGTCCAATTTTTAGCATTCTTGGAGATCAGTTTATTAGTATCTGGGGAGGGGTTAGCAGGTTTTATAACTGTCTCTAGATGATCAGAAATGCGTTGAATAGCAGGAGGGGGGTTATTTTCATCTGACACATGTTTAAAGTGGTGTTTAGCTTTTAGCATTCTGTGCAAAGTTCTGACTTTAAAGAGGAAAAGTTCATCATT
>JBBPBX010085152.1:0-12086 GCA_038048925.1 Garcialebias charrua
GGGGGTTGACCATTAGATGAATTTGTCCTTCACTGTTCTGGAATTTCTGTACAATTTGATAGTTTAGCCCGTATACAGTAATTTGTACTTTACATTGTCAAAATTTCCTCATGCTGGCCAGAAGTACTCTGTATTTCTCACAAGGGATTTCACATCAGTTTTATTTGGGTTTAACTAATTCTGATTTTAATTCCTGTGCACGAATGTGTATGTAAGTAGTAAAAGAACAGTACTTATATAGCACCGTTCTATCTAGTCAAGATACTCAAAGTGCTTTACAACACAAATTGCGTCCTCATTTACCCATCCATACAGTACTCTACTAGATCTCTACAAAGCTCATCTGAATCTGTAGAGACTAATGAGAGCTTTAGATTTTTTGATTTGATTTGATGTGATGTTTATTCATTCATTTTAAAAGAACAATACAAGACAATTTCATCAGATACAAGAATACAAGTAGGATAAAATGAAAGCAGCAAAAAGAAGATGAAATCTTATTAAATCTGCCCCTTATTTCACAGTTTGTGCAACCAATGATAACCTTCAAACTACATCACAAAATGAATAATTCTACTTACTTTTACTAACTGTAATACACAAACTACATCACAAAATGAATAATTCTACTTAATTTATCTAACTGTAATACACAAACTACATCACAAAATGAATAATTCTACTTAATTTTTCTAACTGTAATACACAAACTACATCATTCTAACTGTAATACACAAACTACATCAGAAAATGAATAATTCTACTTAATTTTTCTAACTGTAATACACAAACTACATCACAAAATGAATAATTCTACTTAATTTTTCTAACTGTAATACACAAACTACATCACAAAATGAATAACTCTACTTAATTTTTCTAACTGTAATACACAAACACACTAAGCTACATCATCAGTCAACATAAGTGTAATGCACAAACACACTAAGTTACATCATATACTGTATAGTTTTTGAGCAAGATCACATCCATACACCGATGGAACACACATCGGAGGCAATAAGATGTTCAGTGTCCTGCCCAAGGACACTTCAACATGTGACTGCTGGTGGATTAGAACCCCCAACTCCTCCATTAGAAGACAACTGCTCTAACCATTCAGCCACAGCTGCCCCTGGGGTATGACGAATGAGGGGTGGTGAGGTTAAATTAATCTATGGGGAGAGAGTAAATCCATGTACCGGTATCTAAGGGAGGGTTGGTGGGAATGTTAAATCTATTTAATTGTTGTAGTTAGTTTATGAGGGCAACTTGAATGTTGTTGTATTTGTCACAAGTATAAAGAGTGTTGTCAGGGAGTGATAGACACAGGTGTGTGGTTACCATGGTGACCCAAATGAACCAGCTTTAATCCTCTCTTTAGATCCTGGTCTTCGCTGCACTTCTTTAACAATTTACAGTATACTAGTTGTGTCCTGATAAGGTCCCAATATGGCGGCACAGTGGCGCAGTTGGTTGAGCTGTTACCTCTCAGTGAGAAGGTCGCCCTGGTTCAAATCCCGGCCCGGGACCTTTCTGGATGGAGTTTGCATGTTCTCTCCATTCATGCGTGAGTTTTCTCCAGGTATTCCAGTTTCTTCCCATAGACCAAAAACATGTGTTAGGCTGAGTGGTGACTCAACAATGAGATTAACCTGCCTAAATAAAGGTTGAATGAAAAAAAAAAAAAAAACTCTAAATTGTCCCCAGGTGAGTGAGAGAGTGAATGATTGTTTGTCTCATTTGTCTCTGTGTGTCCCTATGATGGACTGGAGATATGTCCAGGGTGTCCCCTCTCGCACAGTTATAGCTGGATATGGGCACCAGTGAAACCCGCAACCTGAAAAGGAAGAAGTGGGTAAAAGAAAATGGATGGATGGGTGGATGGATAGATGGATGGATGGATGGCGTCCGGATACCCATACTGGCATCAGTATTAGATCCGACCCCAGTACTTCAAACCAAGATCACTTTCATGCTTGGTGCTGTCATTTCCTCTTGCAATGTGCAAGTAATCAAGGATAAATTAAAAAAAGATACATAGTTTAGAAATACCCTGATGCATGCTCAATAATCCAGGTAGAAAAATCCAAAAAAGCTAAATCTGGTCCTCCGGACATTCAAAAAAACAAAACAAAACAAAGCAAAAAAAAAAAACTGTAGAAACGTTTCGTCTTTCGTCCGAAAGACTTCCTCAGTCTGAGAAGCTGTATTCAGCTCAGTCTTATAAATAGCACCCTCCCACAGTGGATCAACCAGTTGGCTGATGACAGCCGAAACCAGCTGCTCACATGATCAAGGAGGACCATCAGCCTAACGATGGATCGTTAACACCCTGATGGTTGTTTGCTATTCACAGAGGGCTGAGTGATATTAACAATAACAGCAATAACAGCAATTATACAGTTTTTTTTTTTTGCTTTGTTTTGTTTTATTTTTTGAACGTCCGGAGGACCAGATTTAGCTTTTTTTTGATAGTTTAGAAATATTTTAATATAAATACAGATGTTAGGACAGCAGACTGCTGTGTTTTTAATAAAATAAACAAGTTTTTAATGTCAATGTGTAATATTTAAGTACTAACACATTGACTTCTCTGTATCAGCACTCAGAAACAGCAAGTACAAACTGACACCCGGATGATTCTTTTTTTGGGGCAACATTCACGTCCGCATGTTTCTCTTACCCTGATTTTTTTCTAAAATGTGCCAAATATTTACAACAAAGTATTTTAATTATACACTTAGATGTTTGCCATCATTCAAATATAAATGAAATGCATTTAAAATATTATTTTGTACTTTACACACCTTTTTGGTGACATAGATGGTCAATTTTATTGTGTCCGCAGTGCAGTGTAAAATATTTCCTCAATAAGTTTAAACAATAAAATTAAATTAAAAAAGAAATTTCTTCAATAATTTGATTGACTGGACTAAACCTTATTTTATTATGAAACTGAATCTGTTGAAACTATTTTTTTTATTTGATATTTTCTTGATATTATACATGTCCCAGTAGTAACTTTCCACCCTGTTAGAATGTTTCCTTTTTGCCCTCAAAAGACTACAATTCCATAAAAGCCATTTACAAGAAGAAGACATCAATTGGTTTTGGAGGGAATTCAACCATGGAAAACAAGTTAAGCTTCATCTGTCACTCTCTCCTTACTTTTTTTAATCTTAAATATATTAAACCTGTATGAGTCAACCTTAAAGTTCCACCCTGTTAAGATAAATTGTGGGAAATGTTTATTTGGTAGAATTTAAAAAACAACATATTAGATTTAGTCATTAAAGGTTTGCTATTCTGTTGAAGGTTAGCTAGCTAAATGTTGACCACATAAAGAGCTACAGCTAGATTAGCTAAAAAAAATTCCACCCTGTTAGGTTTATGAACCAAACAAGGTGTAACAAGGACCTAACAGGGTGGAAATTCAGGTAAAACGTAATCACATATACATGTAATTATTACTTTACCTGTAATTATTATTTTATCCAGCCCTGAGCTTGACCATTATTAATTTCTTATTGCTAAACATGTCAGTGATGTAACAAAATATTTAAAACTTAAAATATTACTCTTTTTATTTTCAAAAGTCCTGAAGCCAAAATGTTGCCGCAAAAAAAGAATCACCACACCCCCCAGCCAGCATGCACAGGTGGGCCCCATATGGTATACATATGTGCAAAAAACATGGGCCCCAAAAGGTTTTGTCCACGGTTTCCATGGTGGCCCCACATGGGTTGGCCCAGATAGATTTTAATGGGCCCTGACTGGGTTTTCAGTGGGACCCATATGTTTAACTTAAATGAGACCCATGTAAAACCCATGTGTGTACCTTGAAGAATATCTACCTGGGACTAAACTGGGTCCCAACTGGGCTAAAAATATGGGTAATAAGTGGGTTTGTCCACGGTTTCCATGGTGGCCCCACATGGGTTGGCCCAGATAGATTTTAATGGGCCCTGACTGGGCTTTCAGTGGGACCCAGATGTTTAACTTAAATGAGACCCATGTAAAACCCATGTGTGTGCCTTGAAGAATATCTACCTGAGACTAAACTGGGTCCCAACTGGGCTAAAAATATGGGTTATAAGTGGGTTTGTCCACAGTTTCCATGGTGGCCCCACGTGGGTTTGCCCAGATAGACTATAATGGGCACTGTCTGGGCTTTCAGTGGTTCCCAGATGGTTAATTTACATGAGGCTCATTACAGACCCATGTGTGTTCTTACCAGCACAATTTATGTGTCGGATTTTCCGATCCAACCTGCTGAGAGCTAGGGGTGGGCGTATCGATTCTAGTATCGATACTATCGATACCAAGGTGGTACTTGGTATCGAATCGATACTAGCGCTGTGGAATCGATACTGTCCTTTGCCTGCAACATCTGTACCTGCAGAAAGGATTTTCTCTAAGGCAGGACAGTTAGTGACACAGAGAAGAAGTGCAATTAAAGGGAAAAATGTAAACATGTTACTGTTCCTGAACAAAAACCTTTAAGTCATTTCCAACATGTAAATAGAGCCCAAAGGGCTCCTTACACATTATTTGCAACACTGACTTTTTTTTTTTTTTTTTTTTTTTTCAAAAAACATCTGTGCAATAGAAGTTGTTTTCTTATCACTGTTTTTGTGATTTTGACAGTGTTATGTTTTTGTAACATTGCTGCTTTTTTGTTATTTTGCACTGGTGACTTTTATTTAAACAACTGTGTGTTGTAAAAGAGGTGATGGGCAAATATTTTGTTACTCACACTGTTCAATTTTTTATACTGCTGCTGCAGCTAGTTGATAGAGCATTTTTATTTGACATTAAAACATCTGTGCAATAGAAGTTGTTTTCTTATCATTGTTTTTGTGTTGTTGGCAGTGTTATAATTTTGTGCGGCTCAACAGCGCCCCCAAGTATCGGAATCGGTATCGAAGTATGCGATTCTAGCACAGTATTTACTTGGTATCGGATCGATTCCAAAATTCTCAGTATCGCCCACCCCTACTGAGAGCACATATATTGCACCGTACTCTGTGACTTCTGTCTTAACATTGTGTGAGTTACACTCAAAGAACACTCTGAGCCTCACAACAGATAATACCCAATCTTTAACAAGAGGCAGTTCTATAACACAGATGTCCTTCTGACTCATGGTGCAGCCCGGAACACTAAAATACTGCTAAACATTATGGGAAATCAACATAGTCCACTCCCCGTTTTTGATTGTGGCACTATGAGTTGTAATTCTTGTTGGCTTTGATCAACGGATACAGATTTAAACTATAATTGAACACTAATATACCGCTAAGCATGATGGGAAATCAACACGGTTCACTTCCTGTTTTTTAGTTTAGTTTTTGATTGTGGCACTATGAGTTGTAATTCTTGTTGGTTTTGATCAACAGATACAGATTTAAAATATACATTGAATTTATAAATGTAAATTCAATGTACAGTTTAAATCTGTATCTGTTGATCCCACATTTATACCACTTGGGATAAATACAGTTAGCCCACATGGGCTTCCCATGCTGGGCACATTATACTAAAATCACATGGGTCCTATATACTGATGCACATGTCTGTCCCATTCCCAGTTAGCCCACATAAAAAAATGAGCTGGGGCCTATATATATATGCCCAGGTTGAAGCCATGTAAGATCATCCCACATTTAGCCCACTTGGGGTAAATACAGTTAGCCCACATGGGCTTCCCATGCCGGGCCCATTATACCAAAACCACATGGGTCCCATATAATGATGTCCATTTCTGTCCCATTCCAAGTTAGCCCACATAAAAATGAACTGGGGCCTGTATATCCATGCCAAGGCTGAACCCATGTAAGGTTATACGACACTTATCCCACTTGGGGTCAATATAGTTAGCACACATGGGCTTCCCATACTGTGACCATTATACTAAAACCACATGGGTCCCATATAATGATGACCATTTCTGTCCCATTCCCAGTTAGCCCACATAAAAATGTACTGGGCCCTATATATCCATGCCCAGGTTGAACCCATGTAAGGTGATCCCACATTTATACCACTTGGGATGAATACAGTTAGCCCACATGGGCTTCCCATGCTGAGCACATTATACTAAAATCACATGGGTCCCATATACTGATGCATATATCTGTCCCATTCCCAGTTAGCCCAAATAAAATTAAACTGGGGCCTATATATCTATGCCCAGGTTCAACCCATGTAAGGTCGGCCCACTCTTATACCACTTGGGGTAAATACAGTTAGCCCACATGGGCTTCCCATGCTGGGCCCATTATACCGAAACCACATGGGTCCCATATAATATTGCCCATTTCTGTCCCATTCCCAGTTAGCCCACATAAAAATGTAGTGGGCCCTATATATCCATGCCCAGGTTGAACCCATGTAAGGTGATCTCACATTTATACCACTTGGGATAAATACAGTTAGCCCACATGGGCTTCCAATGCTGGGCCCATTATACCAAAACCACATGGGTCCCATATAATGATGCCCATTTCTGTCCCATTCCCAGTTAGCCCACATAAAAATGTATTGGGCCCTATATAACCATGCCCAGGTTGAACCCATGTAAGGTGATCCCACATTTATACCACTTGGGATAAATACAGTTAGCCCACATGGGCTTCCCATGCTGGGCCCATTATACCAAAACCACATGGGTCCCTTATAATATTGCCCATTTCTGTCCCAATCCCAGTTAGCCCACATAAAAATGTAGTGGGCCCTATATATCCATGCCCAGGTTGAACCCATGTAAGGTGAGCCCACATTGATACCACTTGGGATAAATACAGTTAGCCCACATGGGCTTCCCATGCTGGGCCCATTATACTAAAACCACATGGGTCCCATATAATAATGCCCATTTATGTCCCATTCCCAGTTAGCCCACATAAAAATGTAATGGGCCCTATATATCCATGCCCAGGTTGAACCCATGTAAGGTGAGCCCACATTGATACCACTTGGGATAAATACAGTCTGCCCACATGGGCTTCCCATGCTGGGCCCATTATACTAAAACCACATGGGTCCCATATAAAATTGCCCATTTCTGTCCCATTGCCAGTTAGCCCACATTAATCCTGTATAGGACCCATATATTTAGCCCAACAGGGCTCACAAAATGGGTTCCTTTATGGGATAACCATATGGGTCTCATGCAGTTAGCCCAGATAAATCCCATGCCCACTCATTACCCAACTAGCCCACAATAACCCCATGTGGGGCCCAACTATGCATGTTGGCTGGGCCCTGGTGGTTTTCAGCTTAGATTATCACAAAAACAAGTCCTAAATTACCAATATGCTTTAGAAACCAATGTTTCAGGCCGTAGATGGCATCCTTCAAAAGTTCCTCCGTAGTTTCCTTTTTCCACTTTGTTTTATTCTGAGTGAACTCATGCACGAGAACATGGAGAGTTCTCCTTTAACGGGTAGATTGAAAATTGGGTTGAACGTAAACAAAACACACTTTTTGGCATCCGATCATTTGTTTAGCTGCTCAGAAGTTCACCTGAGCTGCTCGCGCCTGTTTGTACTCAGAGAGAGAAGCACATAACTTGGACCAGAGCCACACACTGCTTGTATGCAAAACGCACACACACACACAGTGGGAAATTCCCAGGAAAAATTCCACTGCAGAAGTCCTCTGTGAGTACATTCCTGTGTTCGTCAAATATATTTATATTTAACAGCCGAAATGAAAGCCCAGATTTTCAGCTGTAGGGCAGTTTTGAAGTTCTGGCATACCCTTGAGGTAAATCTTCACTTTGCTCTGACATGAGCTTTTAGTCCTGATGCAGGTCAGTTTCGGAGAAGGATATTTTTAAAGAAGATTATGTTTTCATAGTATTAAAAGATTTTCTGAACCATTTCAGGGAGTGTCCGTATTTCACGCAGCAAACAAAACAAACACAAAACCCATTTAAAATAGTCCTCGTGAATTTTAGGAACTGTTTTCTCGTTCCAAATTTCCCTAGAAGTCCCTGTTATGAGCGGACAGCTCGTTTAGTGGAGAAGGAGACCATGTTTCCCATTTTTGGACAAACTTAAATCATGAATGTGAAGCTGTGTGAAGGGTGGGGGGTTTCAAGGCGTAGATGCAAAGTGTCAAAAATGAGTCACGTTTATTGAGCTGTGGAGCATTCCTTCTTCAAATATGCATCAAGCCTGTCTGTCAAACTGTGGTTGTTCCTTGCCGTTGCCAAGTGTTTGGTAACACAAGTTTAAATGTTCCTGTTCATTGACAACCATCTGGTTTGATTAGTTTCATTTATTATCGTGTATTTATTGGTCCAATACAAAGTCAGCTGCATTGTTGGCAGCGTAACAGGGTGTTTCCTCTCTTAAATCAACAGATTACCTGCTTTAATGAGATTAGTGAGACAATCAGGACCTATTGCACTGTAAAGAAAGGTTTTTCAGGTTTTGTACACATCCCTCTTCAACATAAAAGTCTCTGGTTTTCTAAGTAAAATCCAGGTCTGATTGAAATCAGGTCTCTCTTGTAGATGTGTCCTCGAGGCTCAATGAGACTAACTAATAAAGGTTGAATGAATGAGGCAGGGGGCATCCCGCACTACTTTCACAAATCTCTTGAGGACTCATCTGACTGCAGAACACCTCTTCTCCTAACACCTCTAACTTGAACTTACAATGCACTTTCTTTTTTTTTTTACCTCTCCCACTTTTTGTCAAATTAAGTCAGAAAAGTCAGTTTGGCTAAAAATATCTCAGTGACTAAATGAGATGTGAGTTTGTCTGGAAGTCTGTAAAACGGGTACTACCTAAAACTTCTCTAGTTCAAACTAAGAAGAAATTGGCATCATAGGTTTTTGTGAACTGCTTTCAAATAATGAACTTTTATTATAAAAAGAAATGAGCTGTTTTTATATAAATGCCCAAAAATGTAAGTTTTTTTTTTTAATTATATAAAGCCAAAATTAGAATTTTTACCCCATTTCCAAGATGCTATGTTGGTGTATATGTATTTGTTGTTTTAATTTAACTTAATTTGATAGAAAGAAATAAAACAGGTTGTGAAAGGCGCACTAGGTTTCTTGAAATGCTATGTTGACAACATAGATTAGCTCTGAATAAAATGACTAGATAATAGCTAATCAGTCCATCCAGGAGGATCCAGGAGTAACAATGCAGGTTCTGCCCTTGTCCTGGAACACTGGATCAGCTCTTTACCCTCATTAGGGTCCTCGAGGGGTCATGGGAATTTGCCCATACAGTCTACATGTGTTATGTGAACTTGGTGAAGGCTTTCAACCATGTTCCTCTGTGTACATTCTGGGGGTGCTCTGGGAGTATGGGATTGGGGATTGTTGCTACTGACTGTTTGGTCCCTATAGAAGTGGTGCAAGAGTTTGGTTCGCATTAAATCGAACCCCTTCAGGGTGGGAGTTGGACTCCTCCAGGGCTGCCCGTTGTCACTGATTCTGTTCATAACTTTCACAGAGAGAATTTCTCGGTGCAGACAGGGGACGGAGGGGTGGAGGTTCAATGGCCTCAGGATTCCATCTCTGCTCTTTGCAGCTGATGTGGTCCTGCTGTTGGCATTATTGTGCTGTGATCTTCGGCTCTCACTGGAGCGTTTCACAGCCGAGGGTGAAGCAGTTGGGATGAGAATCAGCACCTCCAAATCTGAGGCCATGGTCCTCAGTCAGAGAAGGGTGAATTGCTCTCTTCAGGTCGAGGGTGAGGTTCTGCCTCAAGTGGAGGAGTTCAAATATCTCTGGGTTTTGTTCACGAGATAGGGTGAGAAGTTTGGTTATCTGGGAGAGACTCTGAGTAGAACTGCTGCTCCTCCTCATCAAGACGAGCCAGTTGAGGTGGTTCGGGCATTTGGTAAGGATGCTTCCTGGGCGCCTCCCTGGGGAGGTGCTTAGGGCATGTCTGACTGGGAGGAGACCCGAGAAAGATTCAGGACACGATGGAGAGACTATGTCTCCCAGTTGGCCTGGGAACAACTTGGAATCCTCCCAGAAGAGCTGGAAGAGGTGGCTGTGCAAATAGATGTCTGGACCTTCCTGTTCAAGCTGCTGCCTCGTGACCCAACTTTGGAACAAGCAGAAGATAATGGATGGATGGATGGATGGACAGTCAGAGTAGGGTTAGGACCAGAATGGAATGCTTTTATAAAAACAGCTCCAAACTCAAATATTTTATAGCAGTTCATGCAAACACTTAAAAAAATAAAAATAAATAAATAAATGAACCTTTACATTGCTGTCAATTTCACATGACCAAATTATAGCTTTTTTTTGTTGCAAAAGCTATTGGCAACAGCTAACTATAGTATGGTGTAACCTTGGACATATCTTACAGAGCAAATATCCTATTTCTGTAGAATGAACTGTGTGCCATGATCCATCCATCCATCCATTTTCTTCCGCTTATCCGGGGTTGGGTCGTGGGGGTAGCAGCCTAAGTAGGGAGGCCCAGACTTCCCTCTCCCCAGCCACTTGGAGCAGCTCCTCTGGGGGAATCCCAAGGCGTTCCCAGGCCAGCAGAGAAACATAGTCCCTCCAGCGTGTCCTGGGTCTTCCTCTGGGCCTCCTCCCGGTGGGACATTGTGTGCCATGATCTCTTTGTAAAAGTCTTAAAGTGTTAACATGAAATGCTCAGAACATTCTGAGGTGGGAGTTGATTTAAGATGACAACCAAACTCAGACTAGCCATGAGCTTATTAATATCAGAGTCAGTCAGAGTCAGAGAATATTTATCATTTGCACCACATGTGGTACATGTGATGAGATGAGATTATGTACACAGGGTCCCAGTTACATCCAACAACAAAATGTAAGAGAAGAACAGTAATAACATCTAAGATATGAACTAATAAAAACATCAACTAAAAATACACTAAGCAAAAACATTACTCCAAACAGCAGCACGAACATGAGTCTGTATGAGCAGATGAACACAGCAACATGAAACAGATCAGCAGCAACATGATGTGATATTTCACAGTGATTATTCTGGTTAGATATTCATGAGTCTAACAGCCTCAGGGTAGAAGCTGTTCCTCAGTCTAGTGGTTCTACACTTAATGCTCCTCAACCTCCGTCCTGAGGGGAGTGGGGCAAAAAGTGTGTGTGCTGGGTGAGTGTGGTCCTTCATGATGCAGGTGGCTCTCTTCCTGCATCTGGAGGTGTAAATGTCTGTGATGGTGGGTAGACTGACTCCAACATCTTCTGTGCAGCCTTCACCACTCTCTGTAAAGCTTTTCTTTCTGCAACTGTGCAGCCTCCATGCCACACGTTGATGCTGTAATATGTTCATAACCTCACTACAGTACACTTCAAAGTTCTTAACTATTGCTTTAAACTTGTTATCTGCAGTGAAATTGTGCTTTAAAACTGCACATAGTTGTACGTGTAATTAAATATTTGATGTGAAAGAAGCTTGTGTTGGTTTTTTACTAAACATGCTACATGCTAAGTCTACCAAAATTGCTACTGCAAACATTACGATGGAGAAAGACTAATCAAAGTGAAAGCTTGTAATACTCATCATTGCAACAAACCCAAGTGTAACCAAGAAGCCTAAATTTCGATTAAAGTGAAAATCCAACAAATCTCAAAATGTTTTCATGACAGATCCATTCCACTTTGACCAATATGTTGTTGATGAAAACCGTTGAATAAATTGAATATATCCATCCATTCGTTTTCTTTACCCTTTTTTACTTTCCGGGTCTTGGGGGTCACAGGTACCCTTATCCAGCCATCACTGTGTGAGAGGCGGGAGACACCCTGGACAGGTCTCCAATCCATCACAGGGACACGTAGAGACAAATGAGTCAAACAGCCTCACTTTCACTCATACCTAGGGACAATTTAGAGTTACCAATCAGCCTAACATGCATGTTTTTGTTCTGTGGGAGGAAACTGGAGAACCCGGAGAAAACCCCTGCATGCACGGAGAGAACATGTAAACTCCAACTAGAAACGTCCCAGGCTGGGAGGCATTGCTGAGACCTTCTTGCTGAGAGGAAACAGCTCTAACCACTGCATGTCTGTGCTGCCTCAAGTGAAATATATATATATTGTAGCAGAA
>JBBPBX010085153.1:0-15147 GCA_038048925.1 Garcialebias charrua
TGTATATATATATACGTATATATATATGTATATATATGTATATATATGTATATATATGTATATATATGTATATGTATATATATGTATATGTATGTATATATATATGTGTATATATGTGTATATATATATGTGTATATATATATGTGTATATATATGTGTATATATATGTATATATATATGTGTATATATATGTATATATATATGTATATATATGTATATATATATATATATGTGTATACAGGTAGTCCCCGAATTACGAGCGCTCTGATCTACGAGGTTCCAGACTTACGAGCTGGCGAATTTTTGGAAAAAACGCAAAAAATACTGAGTTTTCATGTGTTTTTTCACCACAGTTAGTTAGCTAAACATATGGACACACGTTTCCGATCATTTTTATGCACTCATAAGCAGTTTTTTGATGAAAAACGAGTGTTTGTAGTCGCGCTAGCGAAACCGTTCCAATTTACGAGCGAAATTCCGGACTTACGAGAGACATGGCAACCGTTCCAAATTACGAGATTTCCGGTTTACGAGCGCCTCGTTGTAACGGATCTCGCTCGTAAATCGGGGACTACCTGTATATATATATATATATATATATATATATATATATATATATATATATATATATTATATGTAATTTATTCATTTCAAATTTAAAACACAACGCAACAAATTCAGAACATGTATAGAAAGCAAAAAAAACAGATTTAAAATGAAAGGAAGCAGATGAAGAATAAAATTCTTATAATATCTGCCCCTTCTAAAAACAAAATTCTATTTAACACTCAAATCAAACACAGATCATTCATGAACAAAAATTCATAACCCATAACAATTGTTGATGATTAATAAATTAACAATTTTGCATTTGTAGATATCTATTTAAGAATTTACATTTAATCAACTTTTTAAATATAGCTTTTGATTCAATTTTTTTGTCATCATTTCCCAAACCATTCCATAAATCTATTCCATGCATTAAAGTAAACCGACCCTTTAAACTGGTTCTATATTGTGGCTTAACAAAAATGTCTGTTTCTTTAAGATTGTAACAGCTTTTTCTTTTTAAAAAATCCTTTTGAATTTTATGAGGTAGTTTGTAGTTTTGAGCTTTATGCATTAATAAGTAAATATTATATTCTACTAGATCGCAAAACTTCAATAGTTTCATTTTATAGAATAGATTGTTTGTTGGATAATAATAATGCATTCTTGTTATAATTCTTATAGCTCTTTTTTGAAGGATGAAAATAGGCTTTGTTAAGGTTTTGCACGCAGTTCCCCAGACATCAACACAATAAATTAAATGTGGTACTTTGAAATTGTGTTGTATAACAAATACAAGGCATTATCATTCAGTAAATCCTTTACTTTAGATAATACTGCTGTGGATTTGGATAATTTAGTTTTAACAGAATTTACGTGTTGTCTCCATGATAATTTATTGTCAATGATTACACCTAGAAACTTCATTTCACTGACTCTCCCTATTTCAACACTGTTAATTTTGAAAGGAAAAACTGTGGTTATCTTTTTTTGCTAAAAATCATATAATTGGTTTTTATCAATATTCAACAATAACTTATTTAAATTAAACCAGGTTTGTATATTAACAAACTCATTATTCATCAAATCAATCAAATGTTTCAAATCATCACCAGAACAAAAAAAGGTAGTATCGTCAGCAAAAAGAACGCATCTAAGGATACTTGACACATTCATCAAATCATTAACATATAAAATAAACAATTTCGGTCCAAGCACAGAACCCTGCGGCACACCACATAAAATACCACAGAGGCCAGATCTTACATTGTTCATATGTACAAACTGTTTTCTGTTATGCAAATAACTACGTATCCAATGCAGAGTTGTTCCTACCATATTTGTCCAGTTTTTCGAGTAGAATTGAATGGTCGATAGTGTCAAATGCCTTTTTTAGATCAACAAAGACACTTAGACAATATCAACAGCTGTAGTGACATGTTCCATCAATTCCATGAGAGCCATGGAAGTTGAGTTATTTGCTCTGAACCTGTATTGACTTTTACTTAAGATATCATGTTTATCCAGAAATAAATCAAATCTACTTACAAATAATTTTTCTAAAATTTTGGAGAACTACGGTAACAAAGATATGGGTCTATAATTGTTATATAAACATGTATCACCATTCTTAAAAAGAGGAACTATCTTGGCTATTTTCATTCTGTTTTGGAATATTCCAGATGAAAATGACAGATTACAAATGTATGTAAATGGCTCAATGACATAGTTCATTATTTCCTTCACAACCATCATGTCCATGTTTTCACAGTCTTTTGATGTTTTATCTTGAAATTTGTTAACCACCATCATGATTTCTTCTTTATCAGTTCCTTTTAGAAACATACTGTTCATACAGCCATCAATTGAATGACTCACATTTATATCCGTTTTTGGTATTTTTGATGCAAGGGTAGATCCCACATTTGCAAAATAATTGTTAAATCCATTCACTATTTCTTTCTCATCACAGATTTCAACATTATTTTCCACAAAATATTTTGAAGTACTCGTACCAACCTTGTTTTTATTTAAAACACTATTCATTATTTTCCAAGTTGTTCTTATATCACCACTGCTTTTGTGTAGCAGTTTACTATAATATTCCTTTTTTTTTTGTTTTCTTATAATCCCTACTAATTTGTTTTTATATTTTTTATATTTTGTCTCAGTATCAACTGTTCTGGATTTTATAAAACATGAATACAGATTATTCTTTTTTTACATGCGTTTCTCAGTCGTTTCGTCATCCATGGTGGATCTATTGTATCTTTATTTTGTTTGTTATTTATTTTCACACAATTTTTATTGTACAAGGCTTCTAGTATATTCATAAACTTATCATAAGATTCATTTACGTCATTTACATATACATCATCCCATTTTTGTTTAAGATAATCTTTTAAGTTGGTGCTTTTTTTGATGTGATTATTAATTTATTGTTTTTTCTAATAGTTTTCTTGCAGAGGAAATCATTTTTATAAATTATGAAAATTGGCAAATGATCACTAATATCAGACATCAAAATACCATTTGTCACATCACCATTTATGACATTTGTAAAGAAATTATCGATTATGGTGGCACTATGAGATGTGATCCTTGTTGGTTTTGTTATTAATGGAAAGAAACTTAAACTACTTACTTATTGAGTCCAGAAATGTTTCGGCGTTATTATAATCAGTTTTGTTCCCAATATCAATATTGAAGTCACCACACAAGAAGACTTTTTTGTTACTGCTCTTCACTAATAATTCATTGATCTTATCAGTGAATTGATCTATTCTTGATTTTGGTGATCGATATACACAACTTATTAGTATGTTTTTATTATTTTTATTTATTATTTCTATTGTTATCATTTCTAACAAATTGTCAACAACTGTAGACATCTCTTTTTGTATCCTACACTCTATTTCACATTTAACAAATATAGCCACCCCTCCACCTCTCTTATTTTGCCTATTCCTATAATACAATTCATACCCTTCAATATATACATTTTGAATATTTCCATCATTTAACCAGGTTTCTGATAATGCAACTATTGTAAAAGGTGTATCAAATGTTTTCAAATAATCTGATATCTCAGATATTTTTGCATTAAGGCTTCTACAGTTTATATGAATAATTGAGAGTGCTTCACTTGTCTTACTAATTTCCTTAAACTGCTCAATATTATAATAATTGCTATCCTTTGTAGTTGGAAAAAGATTACCATTAATTACATCATCTACATTATATATTTTGAATTGTGATTCATCGTCCATTTTAATTATTTGGTATAGGTGTTCGTCATAGTATTTAGCCCATATATTGTATGTTCAGATAATTCCTAATTTCATCATCACTTTAGCTCATTTTCAATCTTTCCAGGTCTTTCAAATCTTTCACCAATTTGGCCTGTGATCTTTCTTGTATTTTTATCCATATTTTTCCGTTTCTTGTCCAAGTAGCAAATATTTTGTTCTGTTTTTTAGCATCCTTGCTTCATGAGCAATGTTACCATTTTTCTTTGTTAAGTGTTCATTAATGTAAACCTTTGTTCCCTTCAATTTTTTTGCCTGCATCATAACATTATTTCTTGCTTTTCGGCTTATGAATCTTATAACAATTATTGGTTTTTCTTTATCCTTATTACTGGGCAGGGTGTGACATATTGACACATCCTCATGACCAATATCAATCTCCTTATCTTGTAGATAGGCCACAACCTGCTCCTCAAGAGTCTGCAATTCACTCTGTGATCCATCTTCTGTCATTTATTTTCTTGAAGCCGCTCCTGCATAGGACCGAGGCTTTACCACCAGTCCCGTGATGACAAGATTGTCCTGTCTTGCTGTCTGCTCCAAATCATCAACTCTATGTTCCAGCTCCAGAATTTTCTTATCTTTAACTTCCATTTGCATTTTCAGTTGTTTGATTTCCTCAAACAAACCCATCAATAATTTGTGTTGGGATTTCAGATCAGTTAGTTCGGAGCTCATAAAGTTTAGAGATTTTCTAATTTCCTCCATATTGTCTAAATTTTGGTCAGGTTGCTCCTTTTTTTGCCTTGATTTGCTTGACATAGTTCAAATAAGAAGTCTGCCCGATGGCAGTAACTTCACTCTACAGCATATCTATTGGCAGTATTTCCCAGTTATTTTCCAGTGGCAGTGTCTGCCCACTATACCTGGCAGTGTCCGCCCACTATACCTTGTATTACCAAGGCGGATCCTGCTGGTCAGCAACTGTAGAATCCAAGTTGGTTACTTTGTCCACTCGGATCCCACGTCTCAGTGACTCCACAGAATCACGGTCAAAGGCAGACCCACAGTAGTCGTATCGAAGCTGCCGCTCCAAGCTCTCCATCGCCGCCTCTCCCAAGCCGCTCCACCTCAGCTCTCCACCGCCGCCGTTTTACCTCAGCTCACCGCCGACGTCGCCGCTCCACCTCCACAGCCTCCGCTCAACCTCTCCGCCGCCTTTCTCAAGCCACCACCACAGACGCCAAGACTGCCGGACTATCAGGCACCAGCAGTCCGATGAGTCCGAAGCAACGAGGGCTACTGAAGGCGAAGCCCACAAATCCACCAACCCTTCCACCGCAGCCGCTCCCCTGCAGCCACTGTAGACGCCAAGACAGCTAGTCTTCCAGGCACTGGCACTCCCGAGAGCCAACTCCGGAGGCGATGGAAAAAAACACAGCCATCAAAAAACGGAAAAAAGGAAGAACAACTCAAAAAAGGCAAGTGTTCGTTCCAATTCTTGTTTGAATGAGTGTTATATTAATTTAAACTACCGTGACTTCTACTGCGTTCATGCGCACGTCAGCTCCACGTCAAAATCCCAAATAAATATATGTATATATGTATATATATATATGTATATATATATATATATATATGTATTTGGCCACATACGTCACGGCCAAACGTTAACGATTGGGTAACCTCAGCAGAGGCCACGCCTCCTGCATGAATTGGTTCTCTATAGAGAAAGTCCAGACCCTAGTACGAAGCGAAGTGAAGGACAAGGGTCTGGTTTTAACCAGGCTAATGATACTTTATTTATAAAGCCATTTAAAACAACCACAGCTGCAACAAAGTGTTGTACACATGAAATCAAGAATATTTAAACATACAAAAAAATATTTTTTTTTTAAATTTCATACCTTTATGCATGCTCAATAATCCAGGTACCGGTAGAAAAATCTAAAAAAGCTAAATCTGGTCCTCTGGACATTCAAAAATAAAAATAAAAAACATTTGTAGAAATGTTTCGTCTTTCGTCCGAAACACTTCCTCAGTCCGAGAAGCTGTATTCAGCTCAGTCTTATAAATAGCATCCTCTCACAGTGGATCAACCAGTTGGCTGATGACAGCCGAAACCATCTGCTTACATGATCAAGGAGGACCATTTTGCTTTGTTTTGTTTTGTTTTTTGAATGTCCAGAGGACCAGATTTAGCTTTTTTAGATTTAAATTTCATATATCTTTATAAATATGATGCATTTGTTACTCCGAATTGCCGTAAGTCGAGGGCGCCGTAAAACAAGGACAACCTGTATATAGATCATATATATATATCATATATATATATATAATATATATATATATATATATATATATATATATATATATATATATATATATATATATATATATATATATATATATATATATATATATATATTAGGGGTGTAACGGTACGCTAAAATCACATTTCGGTTCGGTTCAATTACAAGGAGGGCTCGGTTCGGTTTATTTTCGGTTTATTTTCGGTACAAAAAAAAAAGACAAAATAAAGACTTACAAAATGTTTATTTTGAAAATATGCCAAAAATATGTTTGTATTGTATTGTAGTAATAAATAAAAGTGACCCATTTGGATGATATTTTAAATAAACAGCACTCTACAATAAAACTATTTTAACAATAATAAAAATCTTAATAAATACAATAACAGTCAGAACCAGAACAATAAGCAGCAACAGACTGTTTACAATCTAACTAATCAAGTTTTTGTCCAGTAGCAGCAGTGTGGTTGTATTTGTCCTCATTACTGTACGCACAACAACCTCTTCTTGGTGGGACAGGTCCTGGAAAAGTTCAGAGTTCAGTTCAGTCATCACACACTTCTTAGCTGCAGGTGATCTGGGGCCTCATGTATCAACGGTGCGTACGCACAAAAACCTTGCGTACGCCATTTTCCACGCAAAACTCTGTATGTATCAAAACAGAACTGAACGTGGAAATGTGCGCAGCCCCACGCCAACTCCAGTGCTGGCGTACGCACGTTTCTGTGGTTTTGGTTCCATTGGCGACACCTAGAGGTGATTCTGAGAAACTGTTCATGATGTGAAAATCATTATTGTTCACACCAAACACACATGATTAACAATTATTACATCCACATGGACGCAATTAGAATATAACTATTCTATGATTTGGTTAATTATAACATTTTGTTGCTTATGTATAAGGCACATAAAGGCATGTTGCCTGACAATATTCAAACACATTTTGTTAAAAGAGAGAGTGTATATTTTCTTAAAGGAATTGAGATGTTTGTGAAGCCTTATTTTAGTACTAGTTTGAAGGAACGATCCACAATAATTCAGGGAATAGGATTGTGGAATGGTTTGGAAGATACTGTTAAGAATGCCAGATCACTGTGTACATTTAAGAGACTGATAAAGACGAGTTTCTTGGAAGAATATGGGAATCGTTAATACATATATCTACTTAAGTTGTTGTCTGATTTGATTAAGATGTTTGAGTTTTTATGTTTTTAATTTAGCTAGATTGTTATTTTCTTTTTGAAATAAATTTTTATATATATAATTTGATTTACATTAGAATTGAGTAAAAAGGGGCAGTTTTCATAAGACTAGTTCTTCTTCTGCCACCTTTCATTTTATTTAATTTACTTTTTGTTATTGTATTGTATGTATAATTGTCATGTTTTTAAATGAAATGAATGAATTTTCAAAAAAAAAAACTGCAAAACATATAAAAACAGAAAGACTGAATAGTCTTGCACAGCTTAAATAGCCTATATGCCACGGATTTCCGTTCCAGCACTTCCGCATTCATGACCCATACGGTGCACTTCCGGTTTGCAGTCAACACGGTGTTAGCGATGGCGTTCTTCACGAGATCTCTGCAGGACTTGCCGACAGTCAATGTTAATAATGTCTACAGAATAATTCAGACCTTCTCTAAAGCGCCCACATCTAAGAAGGATAAAGGATTTAAGCTTTATGTGTCCAACTACATAAATAAATATGAAGGTAAGTCGGTATTTGTTTTCAGTTCACCAAACTGCCTCATGTAGGCTAACACAGCTAACATAGTTAGCCTTGCTAATCTGTTGAGTAAACGTGTTTTGTCTGTACAATGTTTTCTTATTAACACAAATGTTAGTTTCAAACAAGGAGGCAGGAGAAGTCACAGTTAGGGCTGAGTGTTTACAGTCCATGAGCATATCTGTCAAGTCTCCCGTTTTGGCCGGGAAACTACCGTATTTTACCCCTCTTTCCCGTCGTGATCCCGAATTATTATTTTCCCGGAAATCTCCCGTATTATAATATTATTAAAAAAAAAAAAAAAAAACATTCCGGTGCCTCTGTCACTAGCCTCGCGAGAACTGCCACCTGCAGTCGCCTCGGTGGCAGTTCTCGCGATGTTTGGGCTGGCGCGGTCAAGAACAAACCCGGAAAAACACAGTGATGGATGTAACGAGAAGTAACGAGAGAGGACGCGTCCCTGCCAAAAAAGTTAAGACTTCGTGTAAATATGTTGAAAAATGGGACAGCGAATTTACTTTCCTAAAGTTTATTACGCGTTTTTTAAGATTTGTAACTGCGACTTTAGTGTCTCTCATGGGGGAAGGAACGATGTCCGTCAGCATGAAAAATCCGTCAAGCACAAAGGTAGGCCTATCAGATTGTGATCACATAACTGGTTTGAAAGAGGCTGATAGGTAGTTATTTTAGATTTCTTGTAAACCTGTCTTAAAATGTAAGGGGTCCTGGACTTTGGTTGGGCTAGTGCAGGGGTCTGCAACCTGCGGCTCTGGAGCCACATGCGGCTCTTTGGTCCCTCAGCAGTGGCTCTTCCAAGCTTTGATCAAAACTAACTTTAAACTGAATTTTATTTGTTCTTATAACAACAAAAAGGGCTAGTTTTAGCAGTTTTTCCTGTCATTTCCTTTGCAAATGTGTGAATACTAGAACTAATAGAAGGAGTAAAACATAAGTTAACTTTATTTATTCGAAGTAGGATATTTAATTTTTCCACAATTAAAATAATTTACCTAGACCTGCATAGTTCATTATTTTATTTTTTAATTGGGAAAGATCACATTATTTTTCCTTCTTTATGATAATCTGGTCTTTTTTAGTCTTAAAATGTAAAAATATCAACAAATCGTTAGATATTTTCAGCTTTACAATGGCCAGAAAACTACCGGTCAGAAAATTGTCCTCTAACAAACTTAAAGTGGTCTGTGGGCCACCAGTTGAGAATCCCAGTTGTAGCAGGTATTGTGGCTCCGGAAACGTTTAATTTAGTGAACAAAGGGGCAGAAATGGCTCTTTTGATCATAAAGGTTGCAGATCCCTGGGCTAGTGGGATGGCTCCGCGTACCCGGCAGAAAATTTCCCTTATTTTTAAATCCAAAACTTGACAGGTATGCATGAGGAAGAGCCAGAAGCCCCACTGTTTTGAGTCAAAGCCACCTGACAGTTCAGTTTCAAACAAGGAGGCAGGAGATTTAGAGCAGATTTAGAAACAAAAGTTATTTTAATTCAAGTTTGTGTACAAAAGTTGAGCTGAAGTCAAACCTGTTAAATCACTGTTTGTAGCAGGCCTTAATAAGAGATGTTTTCTTTCACTGCACAGGACACGGCAGGTGTTGGTGATGATGAGGGAACCCCTGGTCCAGCCTAGATGTTTGTGAGACGTGGGAAGACACCACCGCTACAGCTCAAACATGAGGGAAGCAGTGAGGAGGAGCTGAGATTGGATCCAAACACCAAATACAAACAAGTTGTTCCACTGAGGCACTGTAATCTGACTGATTACATGTTTTTAAATCTCCAAAAGCAGTCGAGGAAGCTGGGAGTTAGTCAGAAGATGTAATAATAATAATATAATTTAAACAGTGTTTAAATATTGTGCCTCATTTAGCTTGACTCATACGTTTTGTACAGTAATGTAACATCATCATCAAATTTCTTTTTAATAAAATGGCTAAAACTGGACTCTAAGCCTGTCTTAAACCAAAATACAGTACACATTTTTTTTGGGTGATAATACATCAATGAAGACAAAAGTCAGAATGTTTTGAACATTTTATTTTCTTACAAGTAGTAAGTAGTGTGACTGTAGTGTCAGGGTAGTCCTTGAAGTCTGCAGGTAGATTTTTATGTATCTGCTCTTCAGGTAGAGCCGAGTACTGTCAATAAAAAGTTGCTGTGAAAATCCGGCTGACCGTGGACTGATGGACACCGTACGGGTCAGCAAGGTCCCGTTGCTTTGATCCAAGGTCAAGGTCATTTAAGAACAGGAAGAACTCAACGGGCTGCAGGGTATGGGTTGACGGGGTGGTGTGGTTAAATAATCAATAAATAACACTGAACAACTGGTAATAACTAATAATTAAATCTCAATGTCACTACTTGTGCAATAACCTGTCACACAACCTGTGTAATGTTGATTATGTGCATACATATATATGTGTATATATTTATATATATATATATATTTAAAACTGTATGTGCATGTTAGCTTATATTACTAGCTTGAAATACTTGCAGTAGTTCATTCAAATTCATCCTGCTGCATTGTTATATCCGTCTCTCTTCAGGACTTTGTGAATATTATAATTACTTTTTCACTGTGCATGCTTTTAGTATACAGTAGTTTGTTCTTTGATTTTTAGCAAGTCAAATCTGTTCTTCTCATCCTGAGCACTTCATTGTACTGTTAACTCTGTGTTAACCTGTATAAGACAAATAAACACAAGTTGAACTTGATGGGGAGTTCCTCTCAGTTCTTGGTGAACACCGACCATGAATGGCAGAGCAGTCATGGGCCAGAAACACATCAGGAGGTCAGATGATGCAAACCTGGAAAAAAAAAACAAGTGTTCATATTTACCTACAAGTAAAAAACCAAACAGAGAACTCTTTATGAGAGTTATGCTTTAAAATAAATAAATTACATCTCAGGAAATTAAATGTTTCATTGGAGTGAAACAGTTCTGGTTTCATATTAAAGGAAACAGCAGAGAATATTTCAGAGGTGTAACAGCTCTGAAGTTACTAAGAGTTTACAAACATATTTACAGATTAGAAAACATATTTTAAAAGTATGTAGTTACAAACTTTTATTAAATCACTCATCATGACTCCAACATTAAATCTACAAGTGCAGGGTCTGGAGTCGAGTGATAATCGTGTTTCTTACTGAGCTGCAGCTGTTGTTGTGTTCTCCTCCTCCTCCTCGCTGTCCTCTCTGCTGCTTCTCCCAAAGCCCCGGTCATGGAAGTGGAAGGGAGAATTATTCCACTGGAACAATGCAGGTACAGCTCCTTTTTAACCACTGTTTGATGCTGGCTCTTGAATATTCTGAGGTTTAAAACGCCGGCTACAACCGAGTGTTAGCTTTAAGGCTAACTCGGTTAGCCACGAACTGTGGCATTAAATGTTAAAAACTAAGCGCTCTATTGTCCCTGCTATTCACTGGACACAACGGCACACAACAAATCTCTCTTGTTGTACCAGTAGCTCGCAGATAATTTACCTTTTGTGTCTTTTACATGGTCTAGTTCTAGAAGCTACCGCTAACAACAACAGTAGTAGATGAGAGCCGGAAGTGAAGCGTATGGATCATATTTTAACGGAAGTACGTCACCACTACCCGTGGCATATAGCCTATTCTTGTTTTTTGGTTATTTTTAGCTGTTTTAGCAGTTGAAAAACGTGATGCATGATGGGACAAGACGACATTCCTCTGGTGCAGGGCATATTTAAATGAATTTGCATATTTATATGGAGGCGTGTCAAAGGCGGAGTCGGCCACTCTCTCATGTGCGCTCAATTCCACGTTGATTGTGATGTACAAAAGCAATGTGCGTGGATTCCGGCGTACGCACAGTTTGATACATCTGGATTTTTTTGTGCGTACGCCGTTTTCTGGATTTGATTGTACGTCACGTTTCAGTAAGAAGTCCACGCAAGTCTTTGTACATGAGGCCCCTGGTCACCAGATTCTGGTGGATGTCTGTCCCTGAAGTGGAAGAAAAGAACAGCTACCTCTGTCCCACACGGGAAATAAAACACAAAAAAAATAATAAAAAAAATAAAAACAAGTTAATAAGATTATGATTTTGAATAAAAAAGATTATTTAGATAATAATAATAATAATACATTGATGATGTAACCAACCTTAAAACCATCACTGTTCGGGCTAACCAGAAGCCATGGCTGACAGCTGAGGTTCACAGACTCCTGAAAGCCAGGAATGCTGCCTTCAAAGCGGGAGATCAGGTGGGCCTGAGGGCAGCCAGAAACAACCTGGACCGGGGCATCAGAAAGGCAAAGAAGCAGTATTCTGGGAAAATAGCTCACCGTTTCAAGGACAGCAGGGATACACGCAGTCTGTGGCAGGGAATACAGACCATCACAAACTACAAACCACCCCCCCAGACCTGTGACAGCTCAGCCTCTGCGCTGAATGAACTGAATGAGTTCTTTGCTCGGTTCGAGGCAAGTAACAGCACACCAGCACATAAACTCCCCCCCTCTCCTGATGGCCAGGTGCTGACGCTGTCCTCAGACAGCGTAAGGCGATCATTCATCAAGATTAACGCCCGGAAGGCCTCTGGTCCTGACAACATACCTGGTCGTGTGCTGAAGGACTGTGCAGGGGAACTCGCAGCGGTCTTCACGGACATCTTTAACATCTCACTGAGCCAGGCCATCGTCCCCACCTGTTTCAAAGCCACCACCATCATCCCTGTCCCAAAGAAGGCAACGCCCGCATGCCTCAATGACTATCGCCCAGTAGCACTCACCCCCATCCTGATGAAGTGCTTTGAACGGCTAGTCATGAAAAGCATCACATCTGTCCTCCCTGACTCCCTGGATCCCTTCCAATTTGCATACCGACCTAATCGCTCAACCGACGATGCCATCTCCTCTGCCCTTCACACAGCTCTCACACATCTGGACACGAAGGACTCCTATGTTAGAATGTTGTTCATCGACTTCAGCTCGGCATTTAACACCATCATCCCCCAACAGCTCATCCTTAAACTGGACAGTCTGGGGCTGAACACCTCAATGTGTAACTGGCTGCTAGACTTCCTGACCGGGAGACCACAGACAGTACGGATCGGGAGTAACACATCTAGCACCATCACATTGAACACAGGGGCCCCACAAGGATGTGTGCTGAGCCCCCTTCTATTCACCCTGCTAACACACGACTGCACACCATCGTACAGCTCCAACCACTTCATCAAGTTTGCGGACGACACAACAGTGGTAGGTCTCATCAGCAACAACGATGAGACGGACTACAGGAACGAGGTGAGCCGCCTGGCCTTGTGGTGCGGACACAACAATCTCACTCTCAACGTGGAGAAGACAAAGGAGATTGTTGTGGACTTCAGGAAGAGGGATGCCCAACATGCCCCTCTGACCATCAACAGCACCGCAGTGGAGAGAGTGGACAGCACCAAGTTCCTGGGAGTGCACGTCTCAAAGGACCTGTCCTGGAGCAGGAACACTGCAGCACTGGCAAAGAAGGCTCACCAGCGTCTCTACTTTCTCCGCAAGCTGAAAAGGGCTGGAGCTTCAACCCCCATCATGAGCACCTTCTACAGAGGTGCCATAGAAAGTGTCCTGACCAGCTGCATCACTGTGTGGTTTGGTGCATGTACTGCATCCTGCCGCAAGAGCCTCCAGCGCATTGTGAGAGCAGCTGAGAAGATCGTGGGCACCTCCTTGCCCTCACTGCAGGACTTACACAGCAAACGCCTCACTCGGAAAGCCCACCGCATGGCAGGTGATCCCACACACCCACTACACAGCTGCTTCAGACTGCTGCCATCAGGGAGGAGACTGAGGAGTCTCCAGGCTCGAACCAGCAGACTGAGAGACAGCTCTGTTCATCAGGCAGTCAGAATGCTAAACACTCTGCCTGCTCTGCCTCCCCTCCCATTTGAACTGCCTTAACACTAAAACTTTCTCACATATTATCACTCAACACAAAGTTTTTAACACTAGACTCTGTGTCACCAAACGGGTTTTCACTAAACTCTCGGTCATGTGCTCATACAGTTTGCACTACTTCTCATACTTGCACTAATGTCTGTATTACATCACTGCCTATAATCATAATACTGTTTACATTCTCTGTTTACATTTATTAATACTGTTTACTTTTATTACTACTGCTTACATGTAATTACTACTGTTTACATTTATTTACACTACTCTAATATCTACACCACTGCTGGTACATATACAGTGTGCTCTGAACGGTCTTATTTAGGGATGCCCAATGTGCCTTACTGCATATGCCACTTTTTGCCTCTACAACAACATCAACTACTACCTCATACATATACTGTGTACATTGACTCATACGCTGCTTTGCCACTTTGCAAATGTCAATGCTAGAAACCTTTAGTTTATTTTAGTTATACTTTTTATACTCTTTTTTTATACCACTATGCAAAAAAAAAAAACTCAGGACAGTGTTAGTTTTACTATTTTTATGCTTATGTCTATTATTATATGTTTCAGTGTTTCAATGTTTAGATGTTTACTGTTGCACCGAGGGACTGAGAGAAACGCAATTTCGGTCCTGTGTATGTCCTGCACTGTACATATTGCAGATCTGACAATAAAGTTGACTTTGACTTTGACTTTGACTAAAAGAACAATACCTCTTCTTGAACGGTTGAATCTCTCACTCATCATTAGGGCAGGGCTTTGCTCCAGGGCTTGTTGACAATATCAGTTTTAGTTTTTTCATAAAGTTCTGAACTTTTTGAGTGATGGGTGTTCGTAGCGAGGATGAATAACTTTAAAGCCTGCGCATATAACAACATTCAGACTTAGAATCATAGATTTAAAAACTCATAGTTTGTGTTATTGCTCTGGACTGATCTGATGTACCTGATAAAAGTAGTTTAAATGCAGCTATTGTTGTTGGCTGTTGCAAGCTGCTTTTTCTTCGTTCACATTCCGATGATGTAGTTTCCAGCGCGTTCACGTTAGACGTGTTGCTGCTGCGGAGTCTTCATGAAACAACGTCCACACAGCTTTGTATGTGCGCGCTCGTCTTTTAACAAGTAACGTTCCCAAACAGGAGACCGCAGTGAGAAGCTAACGGCTAAGGGCTGCGCGTGCTGCGCGATAATAGCTCCGTGCTGAAACGCGTCCAGGAAATTTTGTTCCGTGGCGCATATATTAACGTTCAATGAGTGAAAAAATAACCGAAACGGTACGCAGGTGGACCGAACAGAACGTGACGTACCGAAACGGTTCGGTACACCCTACTACAACCGTTACATGCCTAATATATATATATATA
>JBBPBX010085154.1:0-15147 GCA_038048925.1 Garcialebias charrua
GTTTCTAACCCCAAAAATACACTACACGCGTTGCAGCTCCGCCCCGCTCCGGTCCGACCTCCGCAGCAAATACGCACCCATTATAATCAATGAGATAAAGTACACTGGCTCCGCACGGCGGCGGTGAGCTGCGGAGAGCGGACGGCAGTCCGTCAAAATTAGAAATTTTTCTATTTCTGCCGGATGACGGAGCTGTGCCGGAGTCAACTTTTGAAGATTACGTCGCACCAACAGGAAAAGGAACGAGCACAACTTCCGTATTTACAAAATAAAATCACCACGGGCGGACTAATCCTAGCTCTATACGGATTTATTTGTACAAAAATGCTGTCAAACTATCATTTATGACTATTCTATGACTAAACTATTATATTTATGACTATGACTACACCTAATAACGCAATACAAGAAATAAATAAATAAAAAAGTATTTTATTCTGAAATGTAAACATCACTTCCTGTTGCTCAAACCATGTCCTGTCGCTTATTTACGAGAGAAGATCAAGGCAGCCTTTACTGTTGTTCTCCTTCTTCCACCGAATGAATTGTTTTGTTCTGACTTCATTATTTATCACTTGATTTATCGCGCGATCTTGCAATTCCCGCGCATGCGTCTTGGAGCGGCGCATCCATGCGGACCTGAGCTGAGCGGAGGTAGTGGACTTTGGACTCGCTCAGCTGCGACCTGCGGAGCGGAGCGGACACGGACCGCGTGTAGTGTATTTTTGGGGTTATGCTCTGAGGGCTGCAGGTGAGCTGAGAGTTGTCCTTAACGCATGCTCTGAGGGCTGTGCCTTGTTCCACACGTCTGCTCTGAACGTTGCCGTTAACTAATGGACTCAACGCTGTTTGTTAGCTAAATATCTGGAAAGATTTTGATGAAACGTTGAGAGGGACCCTGTGTACACAGCTTCGTTCCACCTCACGTACAACATGTGATGTGAATGACAAGAACCTTGACTCTCACACAGTCTACAGTAATATCAAAGCCTCTGTCAGATAACAACATCCTTCTGTTATGAGCTTGTCACCTCCATCCCTTGAAGAGAAAAAGACACAGGTATTAGAGTTTTGTGTGACACATTAAACAATGATGACAAAACAAGTCCTATTTAATACTTTAAATTTACTTTTTCCAGCTGGTTTTTATTCAACTCTGACCTGTTCTGTAACAGATGACTACTACCTTTCTGTTTGTGCATGAAGAAATTGTTTTATGTGGTACTACCTGAGCAACATGGACGGTGTACAGTATTTGTAGTTGCTGGTCCTGCTTCTCCATCTGCAGCTTCACTGAGCTCTTCTGGAGTTTTCATGAGCTCTTCTGGAGTTTAATTCATTTCATATGAAGGTCTGCCTTGACAAGGATAGATCAGAACACAGGTCAGTATCAATACAGTAACAGTGACAACACTACAAACTTTAAACAGTTTATTTCACAATAACACAGCTGTCCACTCTGTCTAAAATCAGACTACGTTATATAAAAAATATAAACCCAACCTAAACTAGGCTGACCCTCTTCTATGAACTAAACACCCAGACAAAATCGTGGCAAAAATTATGGCACAACTCCAACAAAACGAATTTATACACTCACCAGGATGTCTGGAACAAACTAGCAGTTATTTTGGGACATGGAGAAAGTTATATCAGGACGTGTCATCGCTGATTTCAGGACATTCATCTCCTGTTTGTTAGGTCCGACACATGAGCTCCCTCGCGCTGCTTCCAGCAGGAAACAGAAACTGAAAGTCCGTTTTCTATCTACTTTCAGATCGTGTGACCGGACATTACATCCAATAACACAGCATGTTTAGACCATTGCAAAACTGTTACAACCTTCTTAGATTCTAACAAAAAAACGAGAGACAGAGCTTCTTTTAGAGGGCTTTTAAAATGGCGATTTCAATCCCACAATGCTGTGCGCCGTGGACCATCATGCTTTGCGCCGCGGACCGTGACGTCACGCTCCAAAGCTCTATTATAACGCAAACAGAAGCTAACAGAAATAAAACGAATTCTATCCGAGACGAGTCCGTCTCTGAAAACATACTAAAAGATAGTTTTTTAAAATCTCAAACATCTAATAAAGGTACTCACTTGTAAACGTCCACAATATGATTACATTCTGTAAGTTTCAGAAAAATCCGCTGAGTGGTTCTTGACATCTTGCAAACAAACAGTTAAGAAACACAGCTAAAAGATGTTACATCAGACCAGGAGGCCAACAGTCAGTCCGAGCAGAGGAGCTTTTTTTTCGGACACATGAGCTGGAAACGGTCGGTGTACTCCTCTGGAAGCGTCCCCTGGCGGACGAAACAGGTACTACACTGCGCCCCTAGCGGCAGAAAGTGGTACTGCATCATTTTCTGCCAAAGTGAAAAAGGGTCATAACTGAGGCAAAAATTGGTCTAAAAATATGGAAAAAATTCCATAAATAGGCCGCACTGGTGTATAGGTCGCAGGCCTTGAAAAAACCCATAAAAAGGTGCGACCTATACACCGGAAAATAGGTACTTTCTGTAAGTTTCAGTGTTAAAACATCGAATTTTAGCTTAAATATCTCCTACATCTAACAGTTTGTACATGTCCATTCAGTGATTATTTTCTGTAAGTTTCATCACAATCTTTCCTTTTGTTCTTGAGCTATTTTAGTAAATAGTACCCGTTAAAACACGGAGCTAACAGCTACGGTGTTAAAACATCAAATTTTAGCTTAAATATCTCCTACAGCTAACAGTTTGTAAATATCCATCCAGTGATTACTTTCTGTAAGTTTCTTCAAAATCTGTCCTGTCGTTCTTGAGCTATTTTAGTAAATAGTACCAGTTAAAACACAGAGCTAACTGCTAACATCTACGGTGTTAAAACATCAAATTTTAGCTTAAATATCTCCTACATCTATTAGTTTGTAAATGTCCATCCAGTGATTACTTTCTGTAAGTTTCATCAAAATCTGTCCTGTCGTTCTTGAGCTATTTTAGTAAATACTGTAGTACCCTTTAAAACACGTAGCTAACAGCTACAGTGTTAAAACATCAAATTTTTGCTTAAATATCTCCTAAAGCTAATAGTTTGTAAATATCCATCCAGTGATTACTTTCTGTAAGTTTAATCAAAATCTGTCCTGTCATTCTTGAGCTATTTTAGTAAATAGTACCCGTTAAAACACGGAGCTAACAGCTAACATCTACGGTGTTAAAACATTGAATTTTAGCTTAATTATTTCCTACAGCTAACAGTTTGTAAATGTCCATCCAGTGATTACTTTCTGTAAGTTTCATCAAAATCTGTCCTGTCGTTCTTGAGCTATTTTAGTAAATAGTACCCGTTAAAACACGGAGCTAACGGCTAACATCTACGGTGTTAAAACATCAAATTTTAGCTTAAAGCGCGTCTTTCACTTTAAACACGTTGTTGCCTTTCCAACCTAACATGTCTAAAACTCCAATTTTCATCAAAAATACGGATCATATCTTAAAATAAAATGTGCTACTACTCCTTTTTTTTAATCTTCCCTCGCTATTCTGTCTAAAAATAGTGCCCTCAGCGGTAAACCGGAAGTGACACCACGAGAGGGAAACTTTCGTGTGTTAGCTAAGAAAGATATGGCATTGCACCAGGAGGAGGCGACAGATTATAAAGTTGTTTTGACATACAGTAAGTATGTCTGACTATTACATCAAATATCTAGCCAAATAACTTCTAGATATATACTACCTAAAGCTAAAAATGGTTTATATTTATATATAGCCTAAATATAGAGATACAGCATTAATTACACCACTGATGGATTTAGCTACATTAGCCTAATTTTTAGCTCCCTAAACAATTTTTTTTCGCTCCTAAACCACTCAGTGGATATTTTTTCTGCTGCCAGAGTGTAATTATATAGGTTGTATTTACTAACTGATGGCCTGTAGAAGACATTTGAGATAAAATTCGAGTTTTTATTCATTTGTTAAGACAGGCTACACTGTCGCGCTAGATTCGAGATAACTACGATTTTGTTCAATGTAAAGTTATTTATCTCTCCTAAACCACTCGGTGGATATTTTTTCTGTTGCCAGAGTGTAGTTATATAAGAGTTATTTACCAACTGATGGCTTGTAGAAGACATTTGAGATAAAATTTGATTTTTTTATTCATCTTTTAAGACAGGCTACACTGTCGTGTTAGCTTCAAGATAACTATGATTTTGTTCAATGTAAAGTACCGGTAATTTATATCTCCTAAACCACTCGGTGGATATTTTTTTCTCCTGCCAGAGTGTAACTATATAAGAGTTATTTACCAACTGATAGCCTGTAGAAGACATTTGAGATTAAATTCGATTTTTATTCCTTTTTTAACTCAACCGTGTCGAGTTAGCATAGCTTTAGCTCTGTATATATCGTAATTTATAGCTCCTAAACCACTTTCAACCATTTCAACCAAAAAATTAATAAATTATATTCTTGTCCTTACTTCTAAAGTCAATCCTGTGTTCGTTCAGGTCAAAAAACGTTGTAATCCTCCTGACAAATAACGGAGTTGGTCGTGACGCTTCTGTTGGTGAAATCCTGCCTTTTCATCCGGACAAACCTCACCCAAGCCTTGAAAGCTGGGTTTTTTGCTGCAGGAAATCGATGTCCAGACAAACTGGAGTTCAAACAACCCCCGCACACACAAATATTAACCATTATTGGACCTCTCGCTTCAATACAATCCAATACAATACAACAACTTCTGACTACGTCACCCCCTCTGCTTTCATCACGTGTCACGTGACTCCAAAACCGTGCGTTCTTTTTAGGCGCTGCGATTTCCTCCTGATTTGTGGCTGCAAAGCTGTTGGTATTCATTTGGAAAGCAGGGAGTATTATCAAAATTACTGTATTACCTCTAAACATTATTTTTCTGCCCAAAAAACTAACATGAAACATGCACTTTAAATATCTCCTACATCTAACAGTTTGTAAATGTCCATCCATTGATTACTTTCTGTAAGTTTCATCAAAATCTATCCTGTCGTTCTTGAGCTATTTTAGTAATTAGTACCCTTGAAAACATGGAGCTAACATCTACGGTGTTAAAACATTGAATTTTAGCTTAAATATCTCCTACAGCTAACAGTTTATGTATATCCATCCAGTGATTACTCTCTGTAAGTTTAATCAAAATCTTCCCTGTCGTTCTTGAGCTATTTTAGTAAATAGTACCCGTTAAAACACGGAGCTAACAGCTAACATCTACGGTGTTAAAACATCGAATTTTAGCTTAAATATCTCCTACATCTAACAGTTTGTAAATATCCATCCAGTGATTACTTTCTGTAAGTTTCATCAAAATCTATCCTGTCGTTCTTGAGCTATTTTACTAATTAGTACCCTTGAAAACACGGAGCTAACATCTACGGTGTTAAAACATTGAATTTTAGCTTAAATATCTCCTACAGCTAACAGTTTGTATATATCCATCCAGTGATTACTCTCTGTAAGTTTAATCAAAATCTTCCCTGTCGTTCTTGAGCTATTTTAGTAAATAGTACCCGTTAAAACACGGAGCTAACAGCTAACATCTACGGTGTTAAAACATCGAATTTTAGCTTAAATATCTCCTACATCTAACAGTTTGTAAATATCCATCCAGTGATTACTTTCTGTAAGTTTCATCAAAATCTGTCCTGTCGTTCTTGAGATATTTTAGTAAATAGTACCTGTTAAAACTCGGAGTTAATATTTAACATCTACGGTGTTAAAACATCGAATTTTAACTTAAATATCTCCTACAGCTAACAGTTTGTAAATGTACATCCAGTGATTACTTTCTGTAAGTTTCATCAAAATCTGTCCTGTCGTTCTTGAGATATTTTAGTAAATAGTACCCGTTAAAACACGGAGCTGACATTTAACATCTACAGTGTTAAAACATCGAATTTTAACTTTAATATCTCCTACAGCTAACAGTTTGTAAATGTCCATCCAGTGATTACGTTCTGTAAGTTTCATCAAAATCTGTCCTGTCGTTCTTGAGCTATTTTAGTAAATAGTACCCGTTAAAACACGGAGCTAACATTTAACATCTACGGTGTTAAAATATTGAATTTTAGCTTAAATATTTCTTACAGCTAACAGTTTGTAAATATCCATCCAATGATTACTTTTTGTATCCATCTATCCATCCATTTTCGTCCGCTTATCCGGGGTCGGGTCGCGGGGGTAGCAGCCTAAGTAGGGAGGCCCAGACTTCCCTCTCCCCAGCCACTTGGAGCAGCTCCTCTGGGGGAATCCCAAGGCGTTCCCAGGCCAGCCGAGAAACATAGTCCCTCCAGCGTGTCCTGGGTCTTCCTCTGGGTCTCCTCCCGGTGGGACATGCCCGGAACACCTCACCAGGGAGGCGTCCAGGAGGCATCCTAACCAGATGCCCGAGCCACCTCAACTGGCTCCTCTCGATGTGATTTGTAAGTTTCATCAAAATCTATCCTGTCGTTCTTGAGCTATTTTGCATTTCTAACAGTAAAACACTGAGCTAACAGTAGTTCATACCTCCAGAGCAGGAGGCCATGCTGCGACAGAGTGAGTCTGACTAGAGGAAGCTTCCTTCGGACACATGAGCCGGGAATGATGGGTGGACTCTCTGGAAGTGTCAGAGCTCCAGAAAGCAGGAGACCGGGCTGTGACAGAGTGAGTCCGCCTAGGGGAGGCTTCCTTCGGAAACATGAGCTGGGAACGGTCGATGGACCCTAGCGGTCGAAAGTGATACTGCACCATTTTTGCCAAAATGAAAAACGGTCATATCTTTGCCAAAAATCGGTCTAAAAATATGGGGAAAAAATCCATAAATATGTCACTTTGCCCTATAAGTCGCAGGGCATGCAAATTAGGCAAAAAGGTGCGACTTATAGGCCGTAAATTACGGTAATGCTCTTTAATGGTGTAATTCGCCAGGGTGTTGCAGCTGTTTTGATGGTTCCAAGCAGAGAGCAGAATGAAGGTGGGATGATATGGCAGGCCAATTTAGTCATTAATAGCTGGTGAAGATTCTCAGTCTTCTAGGACATGGTAAATTCTAAACAGTGCAAGAAAAAACAATAAAGTATAAAGTACAGGTAGTCCTCGACTTACAACGGCCTCCAGTTACGACGTTTTGCGGTTACAACGCACTTACCATAAAAATAAATTAAATAAATAAAAAATATATTCTGTATTTTCAGGTCTATAGGTCGCACCGTTGTATAGGTCGCATCTGTTCATGTTGCTGCTGATCTGTTTCATGTTGCTGCTGATCTGTTTCATGTTGCTGCTGATCTGTTTCATGTTGCTGCTGATCTGTTTCATGTTGCTGCTGATCTGTTTCATGTTGCTGATCTGTTTCATGTTGCTGCTGATCTGTTTCATGTTGCTGCTGATCTGTTTCATGTTGCTGCTGATCTGTTTCATGTTGCTGCTGATCTGTTTCATGTTGCTGCTGATCTGTTTCATGTTGCTGCTGATCTGTTTCATGTTGCTGCTGATCTGTTTCATGTTGCTGCTGATCTGTTTCATGTTGCTGCTGATCTGTTTCATGTTGCTGCTGATCTGTTTCATGTTGCTGCTGATCTGTTTCATGTTGCTGCTGATCTGTTTCATGTTGCTGCTGATCTGTTTCATGTTGCTGCTGATCTGTTTCATGTTGCTGCTGATCTGTTTCATGTTGCTGCTGATCTGTTTCATGTTGCTGCTGATCTGTTTCATGTTGCTGCTGATCTGTTTCATGTTGCTGCTGATCTGTTTCATGTTGCTGCTGATCTGTTTCATGTTGCTGCTGATCTGTTTCATGTTGCTGCTGATCTGTTTCATGTTGCTGCTGATCTGTTTCATGTTGCTGCTGATCTGTTTCATGTTGCTGCTGATCTGTTTCATGTTGCTGCTGATCTGTTTCATGTTGCTGCTGATCTGTTTCATGTTGCTGCTGATCTGTTTCATGTTGCTGCTGATCTGTTTCATGTTGCTGCTGATCTGTTTCATGTTGCTGCTGATCTGTTTCATGTTGCTGCTGATCTGTTTCATGTTGCTGCTGATCTGTTTCATGTTGCTGCTGATCTGTTTCATGTTGCTGCTGATCTGTTTCATGTTGCTGCTGATCTGTTTCATGTTGCTGCTGATCTGTTTCATGTTGCTGCTGATCTGTTTCATGTTGCTGCTGATCTGTTTCATGTTGCTGCTGATCTGTTTCATGTTGCTGCTGATCTGTTTCATGTTGCTGTGTTCATTTGTGCTCATCTGCTCACACAGACTCATGTTCATGCTGCTGTTCGGCATATTGTTTTTATACTACTAGTGCTTAGTGTATTATTTAGTTGATGTTTTTCTTAGTTCATATCTTAGATGTTATTACTGTTTTTCTTTTACATTTTATACTTTTGTTGGATGTAACTGGGACCCTGTGTACATAATTTTGTTCCACCACATGTACGACAATAAAGAATAAAGAATATCTGAATTCAGACCAGTCACTGCAGAGCTCTAAGGAACTGGGATGATGGTGGTGGTCTTCAGGCAGGTGGGAACAGTCAGGCTCCTCTCTTGTGGAACCAACTTCCAGTTCCTGTCCATGAGGCTGACACATTGTCCAGTTTGAAGACTGGGCTCAAGATTATCTTTTTGATAAATCCTATAGTTAGGGTCGGCTTGTTATGCTGCCATAGGCTGCTCCCTGTGTTAGGGGTCGCCACAGCAAACTAATGCCCCTTTTCCACCGCTCAGCTTGGGTCGGATCAGATCGGCTCAGTTCGGGTCGGGTCACATCTAGTTCTGTTTCCACAGCTTTTTTGTACCCCTTCTGTGGGCGGGGTCCAGAATCCTACTTGTCTTACCACATGGTGGCAGTAGTGTTCCCTCAAGCTATTTACTAGTAGCCACCACTAGAAGAAGAACACAATAAAGGCTTTGACAGAATGTTGTGAAAGAGATGTCATGCTATAATGAGTACCTCATGAGCTGTAATCTTTAAACCCAATTCATAATCCTACCTTGTTGCCTTCTTTAAACCCATGTATTTTCCAATTTAGTATTTTTACAATAAAGATGTATTAAAGCATATTTTATTATTTAGTTATGCACAAGGTGCTTGATAAAGTTGCAAAACCATATTTATCTGAGCTGCTTCAACCTTCCTGCCCTCCCCGTTCTCAGATCAGCTGAGCAGTTGCTGCTGACAGTCCTCAAAACTTTTTAAATCTTATTTAAAAACACACATTTATTCCTTGGCTTTTAACACGTGATCTTATCTTTTATGGCATGTTAACACACCTGCAGTAAGACTGGTATATGTATTTATTTTTGTATGCTTTTTATAGTTTTTAATTAACTTGTCTTTTATGTTATTGTACAGCACTTTGGTTGACCCTGTGGTTTTTAAAATGTGCTTTATAAATAAAGTTGATTTAAAACATCACACTGTGATCTTTGAAACTGCCAGAGTTTCCCTGGTAAAGTTGCTGCTGGGTGGTAGATGGTAGATGGATGGTCTGTGAATTCTTTAACTTTAAACTGTCCAAAGGACTTTGGCCACTTTTAATTTTTGACTTTTTTTGTCTGACTAAGAACCAAATAATTTATGATGTAATAACAGTTGAGCAGATTCTAATAATCTTTATCTTATGATTCTTTAAAGGTCAAATGCAAATGGAAAGTTCTCTTAACTTCCAGTATGGATTTAAACACTATACACACTTCACATTGTAAAATAAGTTTAGGAAATTGAATGTTCCAGGACACCACTTAAGAAAATATAACGTTTAATAGGAAAAGTTTGAAGTGACAAATGTACAGAAGTAACGAATTTCCATCTGGTGTCTCACGGCTTCCTCCAGAAGACGACACAGGTTGTTCAATTCTGGTGATTTTCTTCTGTTGACTGTAAAAGAAAAATGTGGTTAGTTTAGTCCAGAAACTTTTTTTTTTTTTTAGTAACAGAATGTAATCACAGGATGTTCATTTACTGAATATAACCTGTTGGGAGTTATTTGAATTAATATTCAATGTTTTATAGACATAAATGTTTATGTTTATGTTTAATGAATTGTTTCTTTCTTTTTTTTTACAAAAGAAACAATACAAGACAATCCCATAAATGATAATGTACAAAATATAAAAAAATGAAAGGTAGCAGATGTGTAAAGCTAGCTTCTATTTTTTTCGCTCTAGTACTTTGTAACACATATCATGAAGTACCTAAAAAACCATACCACTTATATTATCCAAACTAACACAGTGTAATCACAAGATGTTCATGTACTGACTGTAACCCGTTGGAGTTATTTGAATTAATATTCAATGTTTTATAGACATAAATGTGTCAAGCTAGCTTCAATTATTTTCGCCATAGTACTTTGTAACACTTATCATGAAGTACCTAAAAAACCACACCACTTATATTATCCAAATTAACACAGTGTAATCACAAGATGTTTATGTACTGACTGTAACCCGTTGGAGTTATTTGAATTAATATTCAAATTTTTATAATTTATTTTCGTAGTGCACGCACATGTTTGGAAGAAGTCAAAGCGAACCTACTTTAAATGCAGCAGATTTGACCACTACGTGACATTATTAAAGAGTGGTTGAGCTCAGGAGCCCTCGTACTATAAAGTCAGCTATGAAATATATTTTTATATCTGTTCATTGAGCTACATTTTAAAGACATAAAGCCGCCCGCGCGCGTTGCTCGTGGCGATCCTACTTTTTAAAATCCTGCAGTTTTGAGCAGTACGTGATTTTATTAAGGACACGTTCAGCTGAAGACCCATCTTTGCTATAATTTTAAAAACAAATAATTGTTTTTACCGTGTTATTCATGTAAAGTCCTTCCGTGTTCGCTTCCCTCGCTTCCGTGAAAACAGCTCAAGTTCACACAGAATTCTCCTTCCGGCGCGGGTGAGCACGGGTTGTCACCCCTCTGAAACCACACCAAAAATCTGGTGCGGGGCAGCTCGGAATATCCGGTGGAGATGGCGTAAAGTGGGTGTCTGCGGCACACATATTACGTAATATCCGACCCGTGCTGACCGGTGGAAAAGGGGCATTAAGTCATACGAAGACTTGGCAGACTCGCCGGATGCCCTTCCTGACATAACTTCAGACCACTGAGCTACCACAGTCCTCTGCATGGAGCAGAGAGCTGCTATCTAGAGCACCCAGGGGAGCGGAAGGTGGGGGGTTAAGGGCCTTGTTCAAGGGCCCATGGTGGAGCAAATGAGGGTGGGGGCAGGAGTGGGTGCTTCACCTATCCCCCATCCACATTTTTGATGTTGTAGGCACCGGGCGGGGCTTGAACCGGCGATCTTCCGATCACAGGCCCATCTTCTTTAACCTCTGCGCCACCACCCCCCATCCAGGCTTAGACTACTGGAATACAAACTGACCTCATTTCCTTAAATTATTTGTTAAAATTGAATAGTTATTTGATACTATTTCTATCTTGACATTCCATTGTGTATCTATTCCTCCTTCCCAGTGGTGGAGAAAGTACTCAAACACTGTACTTAAGTAAAAGTACAAATAAAAAGACAAAAATGTACAAAGTACTCTAGTAAAAGTAGAAGTACCATATTAATGTTTTTACTTAAGTAAAAGTAAATAAGTACTTGCTTTTAAAATTACTTAAAGCTGCACTATGTAACTTTGTAGTGCAGTCTGTAACTTTTCAAACAATATATTTTTAACATATTTCTTCACTCTGTCACTATCTACTGACAGACTGATGTTAGACAAAGTAATCTCTGAAAAAAACTATAGTCCCCTTGCTTCTCTATCAGCATTTATAAAAACACTAAAAACACAGAGTGACCCGCCGTTAACCAGCCAATAAAAACAGAGTTTGTAACCAGCCAATAAAAACAGAGTTTGTAACCAGCCAATAAAAACAGAGCTTGAATTTGAATTTCAGCAGGGCCAGGGGGAGCAGAGCCATATACTGTATGGCTCTGAGGGGGAGGGATCAGAATGCTTTGCCTGTTGAAAATATTTCTAAGTTCTGCACTCTACAGAAAGTTACACATAGCACCTTTAAAGTATTAAAGTAAAAGAACGTGCTGAATGTATTACCTATGCAATGGTCTACATACAAAATCATTAAGTGTGTGAACTGTATGCATATTTTCTGTAATACATTGAGCCATTTTAATGAACAATGATGCAGATAATACATGTTTTTATTGTGTTTGCTCTGTGACACAGTTCACACCTGGACTGGTGATTCTGTGCATCTGAATTTCAGGGATGACATCCAGAGTTAAATGTCATTAAGCAAAATAAGAAAGAGGAATGAATTTACCTTTGAAATTTTTTATTTAACACAAAGTAAAACCAATGTGTCATTTTAACTGCAGTAATCGCATTTAAGTAAAAGTTGTCTGATGAAAAAAGGAGCATTAGACCTAAAAAAGGAATAGACATTGATCATTTCAACTCCAGTTTGTCATCAACTCTAGTTAAAATACTGTCTGGTCAACCTTGTAATGGGCCAATAGTGAACAATAGTTTAACTTCCTGACCCCATTTTCAAAACTTGGACCTGAGTGTCGAGACATTTGGAGACATCTCTTGTCTCCTGACATCACATGAACTGACACATATATTGCATCAAGAATTTATTGTTCAAATTCAGAAGGAGTTGGTTTTCAAAGTTTTATTAGTCCAGTCTGGATCTTTTGGGAGAGAGAATCTGTCCTGCTGTACTGAACAGTCTTTCAATAATATTTCAATAGTCTTTCATACAATAGTTCAATAGTTTCAATAGTTACAATACAATATTGTTTCAAAAACAATATTGTATCAGTATTTTTGTTGATTTAAAAAAAACATTTGATACTATTGATCACACCATTCTCCTTGAAAAACTGAACAAATATGGTATTAGAGGACCAGCATTACAGTGGGTATCTAGCTACTTGAAAGATAGGAAACAATTTGTACAAATAAATGATGTAAGATCTGACCTCTGTAATATCACATGTGGAGTTCCCCAAGGCTCTGTACTTGGACCAAAGCTATTTATTTTATATGTGAATGACTTGGTAAATGTGTCAGGACTCCTTAAATGTGTACTTTTTGCTGATGATACCACATTTTTCTGTTTAGGTGAAGATATAGAACAAATGTTGGAATTGATAAAGACAGAATTTGTCAAGATACAAACTTGGTTTAAAATAAATAAATTATCATTAAATCTAGAAAAAACTAATTACATGATATTCAGTAATAAAAAGAAAACTGTTGATGTTCCACTCAAAATTGAGGGTGTTGAGATTTGTAGAGTGAGTGAGGTGAAGTTTTTGGGTGTTATCATTGATGACAAACTGACATGGAAACAACACATAAATTCTGTAAGAATAAAAATAGCTAAATCGATTGCAGTACTGTACAAAGTCAGAGACCTATTGAATGATAAAGCTCTGTATTTGTTGTATAACACAATCATTGTTCCACACTTAATCTATTGTATTGATGTTTGGGGGAATGCGTGTAAAACAATCACAAAGCCTATTTTTGTATTACAGAAAAGAGCTGTAAGAATTATCACTAGAAAACATTACCGTCATCCATCAAGTACATTATTTTATCAACTGAAGTTATTGAAGTTCCATGATTTGGTAGACTATAATATTTTATCAGTTATGTATAGGGCTCAAAATAATGCATTACCTTTAAATATAATAATAATAATATCAAAAAAGGCGTTCAATACAGGATCAACTGGACTTTATTTGTTGCAGAAAACGTTTCGACTTCTGTCCAGAAGTCTTTTTCAATTCTGAATGAATGGAAGCTGTGAGAACGAGAAGTTTTATACAAGCCACGCACCAACATATGAAATTGGAAACTGAAATAACACCACAAAATACCTAACATGCCCATTCTATTTAAATTGACAAAACAACACATCACACCTTAACAGAAGGGGGTTTGTAACACATACATGTAAATTGAAAGATCACACCTTAACAGTAGGAGGTTCCCTTGAGGTCTCTGGTAGAAGACACAAAACTGTATGTAAATTGACAAAAAACACCTCCCAAACAACAACAGAGGCTACTCAGAGAACTTTGTTAGTCTAATTTACAGACAAGACATCCCTGCTCCCATCCAGTGTAAAACGTTTCGGAATCAAATCCAAAACTGAGTTATAAGTCTTAGAAAGTTGAAATCTCAGACCTCCTCCTCTGTTAAGAGAAGGTTTTTCTCTCTTAACATACACAGCTTCCTTCAATAAAACCTCCTACTGTTAAGGTGTGATCTTTCAATTTACATGTATGTGTTACAAACCCCCTTCTGTTAAGGTGTGATGTGTTGTTTTGTCAATTTAAATAGAATGGGCATGTTAGGTATTTTGTGGTGTTATTTCAGTTTCCAATTTCATATGTTGGTGCGTGGCTTGTATAAAACTTCTCGTTCTCACAGCTTCCATTCATTCAGAATTGAAAAAGACTTCTGGACAGAAGTCGAAACGTTTTCTGCAACAAATAAAGTCCAGTTGATCCTGTATTGAACGCCTTTTTTGATTTTATCATGTCCTGGACGACTGAGAATCTTCACCACCAATAATAATAATAATGTCACATTTTTGTCATCTGTGTATGTTTCCATACAAGACGAAATTTGACACTGCATTTAACCCAATCACCACCAGGTGGGGCAGTGAGCAGCTATAGAAAGTGCGCTGGGCATTTTGTTAAAAGACAAAGTTGTTATAATCTTAAGGGGACAGAGATGTTTGTAAAACCACAATTAAGAACTAGTTTGAAGGGATGTTCTACCTCAATCCAGGGAATTAGATTATGGAATGGCTTGGAGAATGTAGTTAAAAATGCCAAGTCAATGTTTACATTTAAGAAAATGATCAAAACGAATGTGTTAAAAAAATGAAATAGCGTAATGTGTATTGTATTAGTTAGAAAATTAGAAAGAGTTAGTCATTTTGTACTGTTGGTTGAAGATTATTATTGTTTAATCTGATTGTTGGAAAAAAGGGGCAGATATAATAAGATTTATTCTTCTTTCTGCTACCTTTCATTTTTTTATATTTTGTACATTATCATTTATGGGATTGTCTTGTATTGTTTCTTTTGTAAAAAAAAAATGAACAAATTTAATAAACATAAACATAAACAAACATAAC
>JBBPBX010085155.1:0-15147 GCA_038048925.1 Garcialebias charrua
TGAACCAGTTGTAATCGTGCAATGGTGGCTTGACTGACGCCAAACAGAAGTGAATTGCAGTAATCGAGCCTAGATGTAATGAATGCGTGAATCACTGTCTCCAGGTGCTTTTTGGATAATATGGGCTTCAGCTTAGACAGACGCCTCAGCTGGAAAAAACAGGATTTGACGATCATGTTTACATGACTGTTGAGTTTCATGGAAGGATCCATTATCACTCCCAGATTTTTGACTTTTTGTTTTTCGGACAGGGGTAGAGCAGACAGGTCAATGCAGTGGTTTGAGGTTGTGTCATTGGGAAGGAACAATATGGCTTCAGACTTCTTATCATTGAAGCTTAAGAAATTTAAAGCCATCCAGTCCCTGATGTCAGCCAGGCAGTCGAGCAGAGGTTGAATAGAGCCTGTACCATTTTGTCTTAGGGGGAAGTAGATTTGACAGTCATCAGCGTAGAAGTGGAAAGGTATATTGTGTTTCCGGAAAATAGCACCGAGTGGCAGCAGGTATAAGGAGAACAAGAGAGGACCCAGGATGGACCCCTGCGGAACCCCCCATTTAAGAGCCGCCACTGCAGAAGTAAAATCATTGATGGACACACAAAAAGACCTGTCAGAGAGGTAGGATCTGAACCAGTTTAGGGCTGATCCTGAGATGCCCACCCACTGCTCCAACCTAGCAATGAGGATCTCATGGTCGATGGTGTCAAAAGCGGATGTGAGGTCCAATAGGACAAGCAGCACAGAGTCACCAGTATCTGTGGATAGAAAGATGTCGTTAAAAACCTTCAGTAGGGCAGTCTCAGTGCTGTGGAGAGATTTGAAGCCAGACTGGAAAAGCTCGGGGATAGCGTGATCCTCCAGGAAGCACTTTAGTTGGGACTCAACTATTTTCTCTAGAAGTTTAGAAACAAATGGGAGTCTGGAGACAGGCCTGAAATTGGATAATACTGACGGGTCGAGGTTTGGTTTTTTCAGGAGGGGTTGAACAGCAGCATGTTTTAATGATTTTGGCACCACACCCGAGGATAGACTGCTATTAACAATAGAGAGAATGGAGGGACCTAGAGTGTGAAAAACCTCCTTTAGAAGCCGAGGGGGGACCACATCGAAGGGGGAGCCAGATGGTTTCAGGCTGCACATGACCTGCTCTAGAGAGGACAGAGAGACTGGTTCAAAATGGTCAAACACAGCAACAGATTGAGGTGGGATGGATGGATCGTGAGATGGAGGAGAAATGAGAGCCCTGGTGGTTGCGATTTTATCTAAAAAGAAATGTTGGAAGTTCTCGCACAGCTCAGTCGAGGCTTCCATGGGTGATTGTTCAGTGAGGTGGAGAACAGAGTTTAGGGTGGAGAACAGAACTCGAGGGTTACGAGAGTTTGCAGCAATGATATCAGAGAAGTATTGTGATTTAGCAGTTTTCACTGCTTTCTGATATCGGCGCCAGCTCTCTTTTACCATCTCAAAAGAGACCTGCAGACTGTCTTTTTTCCACTTCCTCTCCACCTTTCGGCATTGCTGCCTAGCAGCTCTGGTCGTGTCATTCAGCCACGGTTCGGCCCTGAGTTTTGGTCTTCTCAGTTTAATAGGCGCTACTTGATCCAAAGCCTTTAAACAAACAGAGTCAAACTGGTTTGTCAGCTCCTCAGTGCTGGAGAGGAACCCCGGGGGCTGAATTAACATGTCATTGTTGTAAACCTCAGTGAAACGTGCGGCAGTTAAATGGTTAACATTCCTGCCTTTACGTGCAGGAATGCATGTTTTAGGAGTTACATGGGGGATGGTAAACTGAAAATTCACTGGCCTATGATCTGAGAATACATTGTCTCCTATTTCAAGGTTTGAAACGGTCACATCACATGTTAAAACAAGGTCCAACAAATGTCCACGCTGCTGTGTGGAAGAGTTCACGTGTTGAGTTAAATTAAATGAGTCCAATAAATCTAAAAAGTCCTTAACCATGGGCTTCTCAGGACAACACACGTGCAAGTTGAAGTCGCCTGAAATGACGACCCGAGAATATTTAGCTGTAATTTCAGCCAAGAAATCAGAAAACTCGCTGATGAAGTTCTTAGAACGAGGCGGCCGGTAGACAAGAGCACACAAAGTTACAGGTGAATGTCCTAGTTCAAACACAGTCAGCTCAAAGCTAGAGCAGGAGACTGGAATGGACAGTTGTTTACAGTCAAAAGTTGATTTGAAGATAGTTAATAACCCACCGCCACGACCTGATGGTCGCGGGTCGTTAAAAAAAAAACATCCATCCATCCATCCATTTTCTTCCGCTTATCCGGGGTCGGGTCGCGGGGGTAGCAGCCTAAGTAGGGAGGCCCAGACTTCCCTCTCCCCAGCCACTTGGAGCAGCTCCTCTGGGGGAATCCCAAGGCGTTCCCAGGCCAGCCGAGAAACATAGTCCCTCCAGCGTATCCTGGGTCTTCCTCTGGGTCTCCTCCCGGTGGGACATGCCCGGAACACCTCACCAGGGAGGCGTCCAGGAGGCATCCTAACCAGATGCCCGAGCCACCTCAACTGGCTCCTCTCGATGTGGAGAAGCAGCGGCTCTACTCCGAGTCCCTCCCGGATGACTGAGCTTCTCACCCTATCTCTAAGGGAGAGTCCAGCCACCCTGCGGAGAAAACTCATTTCAGCCGCTTGTATCCGAGATCTTGTTCTTTCGGTCATAACCCAAAGCTCATGACCATAGATGAGGGTGGGAACGTAGATCGATCGGTAAATTGAGAGCTTTGCCTTTTGACTCAGCTCTCTCTTCACCACGACAGACCGGTACAGCGCCCGCTTCACTGCGGACGCTGCACCTATCCGCCTATCGATCTCACGCTCCAGTTTTCCCTCATTCGTGAACAAGATCCCGAGATACTTAAACTCCTCCACTTGGGGCAGGACCTCCTCCCCGACCCGGAGAGGGCACGCTACCCTTTTCCGGCTCAAGACCATGGCCTCGGATTTGGAGGAACTGATCCTCATCCCGGCCGCATCGCATTCAGCTGCAAACCGCTCCAGTGAAAGCTGTAGATCACGAGCTGATGAAGCCAATAGGACCACATCATCTGCAAAAAACAGAGAAGCGATTCTAAGGCCACCAAAACGGATCCTCTCAACACCTTGGCTGCGCCTAGAAATTCTGTCCATAAAAGTTATAAACAGAATCGGTGACAAAGGGCAACCTTGGCGGAGTCCAACTCTCACCGGAAACGAGCCTGACTTACTGCCGGCAATGCGGACCAAGCTCTGACACCGGTCGTACAGGGACCTAACAGCCCATATCAATGGGCCTGGTACCCCATACTCCCGGAGTACCCCCCACAGAACCCCCCGAGGGACGCGGTCGAATGCCTTTTCCAAGTCTACAAAGCACATGTAAACTGGTTGGGCAAACTCCCACGCACCCTCCAGGACCCTGTTGAGGGTGTAGAGCTGGTCTAGTGTTCCACGACCAGGACGAAAACCACACTGCTCCTCCTGAATCCGAGGTTCGACTATCCGACGGACCCTCCTCTCCAGAACCCCTGAATAGACCTTACCAGGGAGGCTTAAGAGTGTGATCCCTCTATAGTTGGAACACACCCTACGGTCCCCCTTTTTGAATAGGGGAACCACCACCCCAGTCTGCCAATCCAAGGGAACTGCCCCCGATGTCCACGCGATATTGCAGAGTCGCGTAAGCCAACACAACCCCACAACATCCAGAGCCCTAAGGAACTCAGGACGAATCTCATCCACCCCCGGAGCCTTGCCACCGCGGAGCTTTTTAACCACCTCGGCGACCTCCGCACCAGAGATTGGAGAGCCCGATCCAAAGTCCCCAGGCTCCGCTTCCTCAGTGGAAGACGTGCCAGTAGGATTGAGGAGGTCTTCGAAGTATTCCGCCCACCGACTCACAACATCCCGAGTTGAGGTCAACAGCACGCCATCCCCACCATAAATGGTGTTGGTCGCGTACCGCTTTCCCCCCCTGAGACGCCGGATGGTGGACCAGAATCGCCTCGAAGCCGTACGGAAGTCATTCTCCATGGCCTCTCCGAACTCCTCCCACGCCCGAGTTTTTGCCTCAGCAACCACCCGAGCCGCATGCCGCTTGGACTGCCGGTACCTATCTGCTGCTTCCGGGGTCCCACAGGCTAAAAAGGCCCAATAGGACTCCTTCTTCAGCTTGACAGCATCCCTCACCGCCGGTGTCCACCACCGGGTTCGAGGGTTGCCACCACGACAGGCACCAACAACCTTGCGGCCACAACTCCGATAAGCTGCCTCGACAATAGAGGCGCGAAACATGGTCCACTCGGGCTCAATGTCCCCCGCCTCCCTCGGAACGTGTTCAAAGCTCTCCCGGAGGTGGGAGTTAAAGCTCCGTCTTACGGGAGACTCTGCCAGACGTTCCCAACAGACCCTCACAATACGTTTGGGTCTGCCAGGTCTGACCGGCATCCTCCCCCACCATCGGAGCCAACTCACCACCAGGTAGTGGTCAGTGGACAGCTCCGCCCCTCTCTTCACCCGAAACAAACAGTTTGGTGGTATTATTTCCGTCAGCGCGCAGGACTCACCCGACAACATCCACGATTCTGTGATGCAGAAAAAGTCCAAGTCGTGCTCTTCAAAGTAATCCCTGAGGATGAACGTTTTGTTGCAAACAGATCGGGCGTTGACAACACAGAATTTGATGATATCCGAGCTAGCCGCTGATGAGCTGCTAGCAGCTGATGTGCTAACAGCTGGTGGGGGGGACTTCCGACTCTGGATGTAAATCAGCTGTTGTCGAGCAATGCTACACTAGGTAAATCAATGTTCTGGATAATGTTTGATTGTGTTTTATTTGGTCACTCAACAACTAACTGAGTTTTTAGGTTTTAGTTTTCCTGCAAGGAGAAGCTGTCCTCCCACCAGAGGCGGACTGGTTCCGAATGAGCATACAACTCGGCCCGAAGCTAGGTCGTGCAGGAGGACGTTGAAGAGATAGATGTTGGAGCAACCATTCACTTAAAATTCACATCAGTTCTTTTTTCCCCCAATCCATTCAATGTTTTAAGCTACATTAAGCAAATGAGTGACAGCCTGTACAAGTCAGATAAACAACGTGGCGTCAGTACCCAGGATGACAACACAGAGAAAGAATACAGTTCAGTTTACAATTCATTTCATTTATTTTTAGTATTGTTAAGTTTAATTATCTGTGTTTTCTGTGCTTGTCTGACATAAAACTTGTGGTGTTGAATAAATAAATAAAAATTAAACCTGAGGTCTTCATTTTCAACTGTAACAGCATGCAATGTTTCACATCATCAACAGTTTACGTCACATAATTTGAATTACATATTGTCCAGATAGCTTCATTACATCACCCACCACTAACTAATAGCAAAGTTAGAACTGGAATTGACTGGTGTCTCTTCTCAACACAGATGTCAGTCACAGCAGCTACACTCTGGCATAGATTAACTACAAGACCAATAATATATTCCATCAGTCGTAACACAGAAAGCAGTATGTTATACTCCTGTGCCATTGTTATTGATAGAAATATGCCGTTGATCCGCATATGCGTGAAATATGTTCCTGTAGTGCACATGTGCTTTAACACCTCTGCGGGATGCTTCACACATTCAGCAGGCAGTCTACCAAAAAACCTCCACTCTGGTGGGTTGAGAAATATCTGGATTCAAAGAGGGGTGGGGGGGACTAGTGTGTAAATGAACAGCCAAACCTCAGAGAGAAAGGTGTGGTTTCATTCAAAATATGTGCCCCTAACTCAGGTGCCAGTCAGAAGGAGAAATCCCACACAAGACAGGACCTAGAGCAATGTGGATGGGCTTTCCTGAAAACAGAGAAGAAACCCAAACAGGACTCCAGTCAGCTATCAGGTGCAAAGGAGGAACCCAGACCAGCGGTCATTCTGTATTTTGTGGGAGTTTCAGATAAACTGAGAAGTTTTTTTTTTTGAACACGACATCCCAGTGGCTTTCAAACTACAAAATACATTATGGCAAAGACTGGTTCATCCCAAAAATTCAATCCCCCGGCACAAACAGAGTAACATTGTGTATGCTGTTCAGTGTCAGGAGGGCTGTGGTCAGTCTTACATCGAGGAAAATAAACAGCAACTGGCCAATAGGATGGCTCAGCACAGATGATGACATCATCGGGCCATGACTCTGCAGTCTACACTCTTTGGTAGGTCAGCGGTCACTCTTTCAGGGATGAAGATGTTCACATCCTTAATAGATAGAAACTTTGGTTTGAGAGAGAAGTGAAGTAAGCCATTGTTACATCCACCATAACACAATATATAAAAAGGAGGACACATGGCTCAAACATGAGGGTTCAACATTCATTATTAAAAATAAAAACAGTTTCCTGTTGGAAAAAATAGAAGATGAGGAACCTCCAGTTCCCATGTCTACCAAAATGGCACACAAACCCAAAGTATCAACTGAATGTTGGACCTGGTGAACCGGTAAAACGGAACAAAAAAGGTACCACAACGGGCTAACCCTATACAGGGCTGTCAAAGCGGTTGGGTACCAGACTAAAAACTAGGGGGAAAATTTACAAAAGAAAAGATGAAAACAGGACAAGCGGTCCCACCAGGCCAAAATTACTACAAAAAAAACAGGCAACAAGTTATAAAAGTTAGCAGTTTTGCTGAGGCCACCGGCTGCAGGCCATAGCTCCAGGATGAAAAGAAAAAAAAAAGTATGAAAACCAAAGGCCCTAGAAAAAACTAAGGTGGCCAAAGCGTAGTCCAAAACCAAAAGATGCCCCAAAAAGAAAGGCTGCGATGGATCCAAGAAACGGAGTGAGCCTGAGAGAGGTCCAGGACAAAAAAAGAAAAAATGTGAGCATCTGATAGGGCCGCTCAAAAATGTGTGAACCTGAGAGGACCAAGCTCCCTGGAACCTGCCTATTTATGGCAGGCGGAAAAGGCCACAGCCTAAAACAATTACAGGCTAATTAGCCAACCTAAACCCAGAAATATCCAAAAGACAAAATCATATGACCAATGTGCCCCAGGCACATAAGAGCCATATTTGCAAAGAGAACCCATCCATTGTTAAACAGGGGCAGAATCCTCCATGTTCAACTGCCCCCATCTTACAATGCTGGTATTGCTAGTATTAGTCTGCTGTGAATAGCAAGCAGCCATCTGGGCACTAACAATCAATAGTTAGGCTGATGGTCCACCTTTTGCATGTGAACAACTAGTTTTGGCTGTCAACAGCAAACCAGTTGATCCACTATGAGAAGGAAATATTTGTAAGACTGAGTTTGTTGCAGCTCCTCAGACTGAAGAAGTCTTTTGGATAAAATATTACCGTAAATGTAAGAACAAGAAGAATCCGTCCAGAGGACCTGACTTAACCTTTCTAGATAGCTTTAACATACTTAAAGGGGACCTCAGATGCATTTTTTAAATTTTTATGTTATTTCTGTGTGCTATCTAGACCCTATTCCTTCAATTTAATGCACAAAATAATTCTTAGATAATCAATTATACCCTTTTTAATTCTGCCAGTTTTAACTTTCGTTTTGAACGACCGGTTTCTGATAGAAGTTCTGAAGTCCACGCCCTTCAAAGATCTGTTTACGCCCTCGTAACAGCCAGTATCTGTAATGTGTTGTTGTTTTAAAATTAGCTCTTTTTTTATTACTCATTTGACTTACTGTTAGTGCTAGCTTAAGATAACTTACCGAAACCCGTCTGAGCGCGCCGCAGTTTGCTGCTCCTTTTAGCATTAGACCACCCGAATCCGAAGCTAATGTTAGCTTGTTCCTCTTCCGGTTTTCGCCAGCTCCGCTCGGAGACTTTGGGCGTTATCGCTGTTCCAGTCAAGACAACACAAAGTTCACCAAGTGTCTCCCGTAAATTAATCCGTAAGGGGAAGGTCCTCACTGCTGCGAGGCTGCTGCGAGGCTGCAGCAAGGCTGTACAGTTGAAGCTCCGCTCCATGGCGCCAGAAGAGGGTCCCGTCGCAACCGGTCTCTACGCCGGGGGTATGCTCGTTTAATTTTTGCCGGCGGCGCGTTGGGAGAGATCGCAAATACACTAAAAATTGAACTAAAAAACATAAAAATAACAATTATACTTTATTTATAAAGCCATTTAAAAAACCACAGCTGCAACAAAGTGCTGTACACATGAAATTAATAACATATAAACAAAAGATGAGATGAAATCATGAAAAACAACAGTCATGTGTTTAATACAGAAGTGGGTTGAGCCTAACCAGGTGAGGGGCTGGACTCAGGTTTGAGGTGGGTTGTCCTCGCGCCTGTGACGTCACAGGCGCGATTGACTTCCATTTTATTTCAAAAACGAACCGTTTTCATCACAGTAAAATAAATCTACTTAGAGTAAATAAACCACTGGGTGCATTTTTTTGGCACAAGGACTGTTTTTTTATGAAGTAAATACCCAAAGTTTAGTAAAAAAACATTAAAAAGTGAATTTTGCATGTGTGGTCCCCTTTAAGTAAGGTCCTCTGGATGGTTTAGTTTTTGGGAGAGCTTTCAATAGTTTGAACAGGCGGCAGAGGAGAGGGCGGACTACAGGAACCACCTGAGCACAATAAAATTGGTTGATCCACTAGGAGAAGAGAAGATGGATGAAATAATAATACTGTAATAATAACAAAGGCCTGAAAAGTTAAAACAACAAGTAATTTAAATTTAATGTTTTCAGGCCGAGTTAGCTCTCTCTTTTAAACACTGACCATACAGTAGTTGTTTTATTTAGTGAATGACATAAACCGTATTTTATGTAGTAAAATAAGGTGTTTGATTTTTCCCTTATGGTCATGAATGGTCATAAAGTTAGTGGACAATAAAAGGGTTCATTTGGAAGCTTCAGAATTTATCCAGATAAAACATCATTCATGTCAGATTACTGTCACACACCCACAGATTGAATAAAATCAGGATTTAGTTCATAATCCTGATTTAAACTTGAAACAGGTTTCATATACAGGGTGAGAATTTATTTTTTATGTTTCTGTTAAATTAAAAGGAATAGATTATTAAAATTATTATATTGAAAAAATATATACTGGTATATACGAGGTTCCGGACTTACGAGCTGGCGAACAAGCAGTAAATTTGTAAAGAACATACAAAAAAATACAGCACTTTCATGTGTTTTTAGATGAAAGTGTGTTAGCTAACCGTTTGGAAACAATACTCTGATGCATGCTCAATAATCCAGGTAGAAAAATCTAAAAAAGCTAAGTCTGGTCCTCTGGACATTCAAAAAATAAAACAAAACAAAGCAAAAAAACAAGTTTCTGAGCATGTTTATGAACTAGTATGAACATGTGTGATGAAAAACGAGTGTTTGTAGTAGTGCTAGCATAAATTTTCTGACCTACGACCGAAAATCCGGACTTACGAGAACACGTGTTTCGTGTTCCGACGTACGAATTTTCGTCTTACGAGCGACTCGTAGGAACGGAACTCGCTGGTAAGTCGGGGACTACCTGTATATATATATATATATATATATATATATATATATATAAATTTATTTATTTATTTATTTTTCCCAGCTGGGACCTCTGTCTGGAATTTCCTTTACCCATGCATGCATGGGTTTTCTCCGGGCTCTCCGGTTTCCTCCCACACTAAACAAACATGCTTGTCTTCAAGTGTATGGATGGTTGTCTATTTTTATGTGTCAGAATCAACTTTGAAAAGAGTAATTTTATCCCCGTTTGTTTGTTTTTTCATGTTGTTTTGAGTTTTAGGTGAGAAAGAGGATTAAAGGGGACCACACATGCAAAATTCACTTTTTAATGTTTTTTTACTAAACTTTGGGTATTTACTTCATAAAAAAACAGTCCTTGTGCCAAAAAAATGCACCCAGTGGTTTATTTACTCTAAGTAGATTTATTTATTTTTGATAAATACACCAGGATTCACACTTCCTGCATTTATTGACGTCACAAGCCGCCAGCCAATCAGATCAAACCTGAGTCCAGCCCCTCACCTAGCAACCCCTGGTTAGGCTCAACCCACTTCTGTATTAAACACATGACTGTTGTTTTTCATGATTTCATCTCATCTTTTGTTTATATGTTCTTAATTTCATGTGTACAGCACTTTGTTGCAGCTGTGTTTTTTTAAATGGCTTTATAAATAAAGTATAATTGTTATTTTTATGTTTTAGTTCAATTTTTAGTGTATTTGCGATCGCTGCCAACGCGCAGCCGGCAAAAATTAAACGAGCGGACCACAGGCGGAAGGACCGGGTTCGACGGGACCCTCTTCCGGCGCGATGGAGCGGAGCTTCAACTGTACAGCCTTGCAGCAGCCTCGCAGCAGGCTCGCAGCAAGAGGACCTTCTCCTTACAGATTAATTTACGGGAGACACTTGGTGAACTTTGTGTTGTCTTCACTGGAACAGCGATAACTCCCAAAATCTCATCGCGTGCAACGAGCGGAGCTGGCGAAAACCGGAAGAGGAACAAGCTAACATTAGCTTCGGATTCGGGTGGTCTAATGCTAAAAGGAGCAGCAAACTGCGGCGCGCTCAGACGGGTTTCGGTAAGTTATCTTAAGCTAACACTAACAGTAAGTCAAATGAGTAATAAAAAAAGAGCTAATTTTAAAACAACAACACATTACAGATACTGGCTGTTACAGAGGGCGTGAACAGATCGTTGAAGGGCGTGGACTTCAAGAAACCGGTCGTTCAAAACGAAAGTTAAAAATGGCAGAATTAAAAAGGGTATAATTGATTATCTAATAATTATTTTGTGCATTAAATTGAAGGAATAGGGTCTGGATATCCCACAGAAATACCATAAAAATTTAAAAAATACATCTGAGGTCCCCTTTAACAGTCCCATGGCAGCGCCACATCTTTACTGGACAACATCACACACCTCAACAAAAAGTAACACCATCCCACTGTAAGTAATGTGTTTTTTATTTGCATGAATAAATAAAATAAAATTGTGTTTTTTACATTTAGAAATATGTATTATTTACCCTGATGCATGCTCAATAATCCAGGTAGAAAAATCTAAAAAAGCTAAATCTGGTCCTCTGGACATTCAAAAAAAAACATTGCCATAATGTATTTTGGGATTTAAAAGCCACTGGGACATTGTGTTTAGAAAATAAACATCTCGATTCATCTGAAACTCCCGCAACATACGGAATGACCACTGGTCTGGGTCTGGGTTCCTTCTTTTCACCTGATGGCTGGCTGGAGTCCTGTTTGGGTTTCTTCTCTGCTTTCAGGAAGGCCCAGTTGGGATATCCACATTTCTCAAGAGCCTGTTTTGTGTGTGATTTCTCCTTCTGTCTGGCTCCTGAGTTAGTGGGGACTCCGTCTGCTCTGTGATACAAAGTCCTGATGACTCCTAACTTGTGCTCCAAAGGGTGATCAAAGTCAAAGTCAAAGTCAACTTTATTGTCAAAACTGCAATATGTACAGGACATACACAGGATTGAAATTGCATTTCTCTCTGTCCCTCTGTGATGGGAGTCAAACTGTAAATACTGGTCTGTGTGGGTGGGTTTGCGGTACACCTCAGTTTGCAAATATCCTCTATCAGAAACTGAGACCTCACAATCCAAGAAAGCCAACCTGCCATATTTTACATCTTCTCATGTGAACTTGATATATTTATTCACTGAGTTGATGTGATCACTGAGTTGTAAAATTCTAGTTGGTTTTGATCAACAGATACAGATTTAAACTATGCATTGAATTTATAAATGTAAATTCAATGTACAGTATTGTTTAAATCTGTATCTGTTGATGAAATTCAACAAGAATTGCCAGTCAAAAACAAAACTAAAAACGGGATTTCCCAGAATGCTTAGCAGTATTTTAGTTTTCAAAACTAAAATACTGCTAAGCATTATGGGAAAGACAACAAAATCCACTGCCTTACTGGTTAAGGGGAGTGGCTATGTTGTCTTTCCCATCATGCTTAGCATTTTTTTAGTTCTTCCAACTGAACGAGTAACCCCTCGCTGCAGAATGCAGCACGGACAGTCAGTCCCGGAAGTGGTTATTGCAATCCGGAAATGAAGGGGGCGCTAGTGGCGCTATTAAGGGGGCACTAGTGGCGCTATTAAAACACGCAACAACAACAAAATGAGTGGAAATTAATATTTTAAAGGCACTAGTGGTGCTATTCTAAAAACAATTAATGGAAGTTAATATTTTAAAGGTGCTAGTGGTGCTATTGCAATTTTTTAATGGAAATTAATATTTTAAAGACAAATGTAACTAATTAATTAGATTTCCCCATTTACTCTGTAACTTTTGACATATATATATATATATATATATATATACAGGTAGTCCCCGATTTACGAGCGAGATCCGTCACAGCGAGGCGCTCGTAAACCGGAAATCTCGTAATTTGGAACGGCCGCCATTTCGCTCGTAAATCCGGAAATCCGCTCGTAAATTGGAACGGTTTTCGCTAGCGCACCTAAAAACACTCTATTTTCATCTAAAAACTACTTTTGAGTGCATAAAAATGATCGGAAACGTGTGTTTATATGCTTAACTTGCTAACTGAAGTGAAAAAACACATGAAAACTCAGTATTTTTTTCGTTTTTTCCAAAAATGTGCAGCTCGTAAGTCTGGAACCTCGCAGATCAGAGCGCTCGTAAATCGGGGACTACCTGTATATATATATATATATATATATATATATATATATATATATATATATATATATATATAATACTATTTTGCCATATGTTAATACTTTTTTTTGTAGATTTTGTTGATATGCAACCTAATGCGAGTAACTTTACTGAATGAAGAACCTATTTTAACCCATAAATAAACATGACACGCAGATAAATGTTGTTTATGTTACGTTTCTTCTAACATTAGTTAGTTGACTTATATACTAAAAAATATATTGAAGTAGAGGGTACTACACCCACCTATGATGGCAGCTTGTAGTTTATAAAAAAAAAAAGTACTTTCCAGAAATGTTGGTGTACAAAAACATATATATAAAAAAAGATTAACATTTAATGATTAAAAAACCCACTATAAAACTGTTAAGAATGTAAATAAATAAATAAATAAATAGAATAAATAAATAAATTATAGTGTAAGTGTAGTTTCACATGCCGTTATGTTGAACCGTAGCAGTTCTTGCCTTGTACGACTCATCGGCACTATGAGCAAAGGGGACAGCAATATAAATTTAACCTTACCCTGTATGAATTACGAATTTCAATTGTTTACAGCTGTTAATTATATGTTCAACCTCATCTAAAAAAGCGTTTTTTTGATTTACTATGTGAAAAAAGTTTTAAGAAGGTAAAAATACCTTTTGCTGACGTGCGTTTTCCACTGTGGGTCGTGTGGCCTTAAGGTTAAGTTTTTTTTTAAATACTAGTGATCATGAAAACAGCGCCCCCTAAGGTTTTTTTAAAATACTAGTGATCGTGAAAATAGCGCCCTCTTCATTTCCGGAATGCAATAGCATCACTTCCGGGACTGACAGTGGTCCGTCTGCAGCGATCATGAAAATAGCGCCCCCTTCATTTCCGGAATGCAATAGCACCACTTCCGCGACTGACAGTGGTCCGTCTGCAGGCTGCAGCGAGGTGTACTTGAACTGAACCACGAGTAAGAAGGACGTGTGTGGTGAAGACATGCCTGGCTGCCTCCTGTTTGCTGGTTAAAGTTTGTGAGGTTCCTGTGTTAAGGCTTGTCTTCATCGGATGTCTTACACCATGTTGGAATAAATATTCTCAGTGCAAAAGCTTCATTATTATTCATTGGGGCGGCCGTGGCACAGTGGTAATGGCAGTCGACCCCCAATCGGAAGGTTGGAGGTTCAAATCCCGCATCCGCCCACCATGCGTCGTTGTGTCCCTGGGCAAGACACTTAACCCCAAATTGCTCTCCGGTAGGTCTGGATGGCGCCTTGCAAGGCAGGCTACCATTACCGGTGTATGAATGTCTGAATGAATGGGTGGATGGCTAGTATTGTAAAGCGCTTTGGGGCTCCTCACAGGGGGCTGGAAAGCGCTATATAAATAAACTCCATTTACCATTTACCATTATACAGATTTGTATACCTGAACGTTATCGGATCGGAAAAGTATCGGTATTGATCGATACTCAGTTTTTGAGTATCGGATCGATAGCGAGAAATGTGGATCGGTGCATCCCTATTCATCACAAATGGAAAATCTAACTTTCATCTGTGAAATGCATACAATTAACATGAGGCTTTGTCAAGTGTAACTCTCTAACTCTAATCTCCTGTGTGATCTGGCCCTCCTGTTTTTTCCAGATTCAAAATAAATCTATCGGTCTTTTGCACGTGACGTCACGGCTCATGTCTTTTTGCACTTACGGTCGCCATGTTAGGTGTATACCGGTTCATTTAAACAGAGGAATTCCATGTTAAACACAATGCGATACAGAACAATAACATCAGCAAAATGCAAACTAAATATAAAAATGAGCAGAAGCCTTATAGAGAGAAACTCAACCTTGAAGCCAGAGAACGTTACATGGTGAAGTTAGCTTCAATTAACAACATTGATCCTTACGAGGTAGCAGCTAAGGCATGGACTTCCTCTGTTTAAATGAACCGGTATCCATACAATATGGCGACCGGGAGTGCAAAATGTCACGTGTCTGCAAAAGACCGATATGAGCCACCTTTCTAACATCCTATACTGAAGCCAGCATTTCATTGGCTGATGGCTGTTTGAGAATCAAACTTGCAGTAAAGTAGAATATATTTCAGCTCCAGACTCACTTAAATAACTAAATGTTACTGTTTGGGACGAATAATAGTGTCCAATCTTTTGAAAATCATGCTCTTTTAAAAACATTTTAAGTGCAATGTTTGCACTGTGTTGCAAATCTCTGCTGGTTTGTTATTGTACAATATAGCTTTTTAATACTTTTAATATATTTAGGGTGTTTGATATTGCTTTAAGTTAGGGGTGTCAAACTAATTTCCACCGAGGGCCACATCAGCTTAGTGGTTGCTCTCAAAGGGCCAGATGTAGCTGTAAGACAGTATAAATGTAGTTAAATTTAACTAAATGTACAGTAATGTAAATTAAACACAACTACTCCTTATTGGGAAATAACTTTTTTTTTTTACTTATTCAAAAACAATAAAT
>JBBPBX010085157.1:5000-15146 GCA_038048925.1 Garcialebias charrua
TCAAGTTTAAGCAATTTGATTGGCTGTATGGTCTGGGGTGAGGGCGTTTAAGCAATTTGATTGGCTGTGATGCTCTGGGGGGAAAAAAGCGTTGTTGGAGGTGTGAAGGAGTTGGTCGGCAGCCGTTGATGAACAGGTTTGGATCAATACCGCTGGGACTTTTTGTTTTAGCTAACATTGAAGCTACAAAACTTTTCCCTGGACGTTTTTGTCTGTTTTCTGGAGCCACTGAACCGGACCACGCTCAGCGTATTGCTTGGATGTGGAGCTGCGGACCCAAACCACGCTCATGAACAGGAAAGTACCGTTGGACTGAAGTTGGAGCAGTTTCATTGCCGTTAGTTCCAAACTGGTAATCCATGGTGGGGGTGAGTAACCCATTCCTCGCTGTTGTTCTGGGAGCCGCCATCTCTGGAACTGCTATTCTGAGGATGATAGCTCACTGAGTCCCTTCAGGCCTGCAACGTTTTAGAGCTAACTGACTGCTTTGTTAAGTCAAGAGACTGAAAAGTGTGGTTAATTCACTCAGCCTTGCCTGCTGATTTTTTGAGACTGAAAAGTGTGGTTAATTCATTCAACCTTGTTTGCTGATTTTTTGTTGTTGTTATATGTATTCTGTTTGAGGGGTTGTTTTGTACAGTTCTGAGACAGTCTGGTTGCACTAACTGTACTAAATGTTTAACTGTGCTCTAATGTGCATTGCCCTACTGACCAGTACAGTTTATTAAACTGGTATGTTTTTTCAACTTTACTATTTTTCCTATTCCTTCCGTATTTAGTATAATGTTAAATTTGCATGTCATTTAGATTTTAGCTGGATTTATCTAGTTTTGATATTGGGCTCAGTTACACACTCTATTTACAGCATAGGCTGTCACCAAATAACACACTTATTTCATATTGTGAAGTATTTCATAGAGTGTAGGTCAGAGAAACTGGGCGCTGTTCATAGGGTAAACGTGAACAGTGGTTACATGTGTTTATATGTTAATAAAACTTTTTAATAAAATACAATAAAACCATGGATCGCTGGTCCAGCTCACCAGAAGACCAGAAAATCTGATGGGACTCGGGCAGCAACGTAAAACCCGAGTTTAATTCTCGTGACAACCTCAGCCATTTCCTTGTTCATTTCAGCGGAGGGAGAGAAGGAGGAGGGAGCGAGCGATCACTTGACTTTTGGCCCAAAAAACAAAAGAAAACTCCAGATAAGGGATTAAGAAGGGGAAATTAATAAATTTGTGTCACATATAAAACAGTTCTGCATCGCTTTGCATCGCTTTGAATGAGAACATGCCGGTGCTCGCTGACTGCGCGCTGGCAGAGCCCTTTTATAGGGCTCTGCGCGCTGGGACAGGTGGGGGCGTGGGTTAGGGTCCAAAACTCCGTCCCTTCTGTTCTCTGATTGGTCCGAACAAAAATCTACCGGAGAAATGGTTGTTAATGGGAGAAGTCCCAGACTGTGCAGTGAAGGGAAATGAGAATTGAGCGGAGCTGTGCAGGAAGGCGAGGGCCAGGCTAAGAAAACACGGTAAAAACAATTATTTCTTTGCTGAGAAAAAATATATTTCATTGCTGACGTTATAGCACAAGTTCTTCTGAGCTTGAGAGTTTCACGAAATGGTCAAATCTGCTGGATTAAAAAAAGTAGTTCGCCATTAGCACTGTTCAAAATGGCGTCCGCGACAGTCACAGAAGTTAAGGACTTTCCAAGAAAACACGGTAAAAACAATTATTTCTTTGCTGAGAAAAAATATATTTCATAGCTGACGTTATAGCACAAGTTCTTCTGAGCTTGAGAGTTTCACGAAATGGTCAAATCTGCTGGATTTAAAAAAGTAGTTCGCCATTAGCACGTTAGCTTATTAGCATTAGCGTCCGCTAATGTTGCTAATACATAAGCGCTTTTGAAATTGCGGACCTAAATAAATTAATAAGTGCTTTAGAAACAGTGGAACTAATTTTTGGATTAGCGCTGCCCAGCACTGTATGCATGTGTATGTGTATTTTTAAATTGATATTTGGGTTTTGGTGCCACCCCAGTAACCCCCTGATGGCCACCCCATATAAACACTCCTGGAGGCATCGCTGTATTCTGTCTACTAAAACACGATCTGGTTGAATATCTGTGTATTTCTTTAGCTGCGGGTAGATTTAAATGATTTATGAACCTGGTAAAGACCGGATGAGCTTTGTAGTTTATTTTTCTCCAACTAATAATGTGTTTGATGTGCCGTCCTCATGCCGGTTTATGAGCAGAGCAGTTGGTTTGTCTCATCTTTCTGCTCCTCTGGTATTTCTCTGCAGACCTCGTTAGTTTCCTCCTTCAGTTCCTGGTCGTCACACCCGGCAGCTGCTGTCTTCACTCAGACAAACTCTTTCTGGCAGGGTTTCTTCACCTCCTCAGCCGCGCGCGCTTTATTCTCCAGGTTAACCTGCAGCTAATCGAAGGCACACCTGGTGGAGAAGGTAAAACCTCTTCATTATCTAATTATTTCAAATGTTTTCTGTAGTTCAGCAGTCTGTGAAAAACCCGCGGGTTGTGTTTCTGTTCGCTCCGGTGTTTGAAGAAAAACACTCAGGAGTTCATTTCTGCGGAGCATCTTGTCCCTGAAGCCCACGCAGCCCCCAGACCGTACAAATGCTGCGTTCACGGTCATCAGAGCAGGCGTCAACAAAATCTGTGTTGAAAATGTTGACTCTTTAGAGTAAACTTTCTCTGACTGTTAGCAAAATGTCTCCTGCACCACTGGAGGGATCTTAATGAAACTTTTGGGAAATGTTAATTGTGTTTACAGCTGAATAAGCTCTGGAGTCAAGATGGCTGTCACATCTACTTATCATTCAACCTGTCCCATTGAGCCTGCCCTTTAGTGTTGCCTGTTGGAGTCAGCCCTGTTTGTTTGTTAGCAAAATATCTCACAAATCACTGTGTATTTCAATGAAACTTTGAGCAATCATTGAGTGAACTGATTGAATTTTGGAGTCGATCCGATTCACAGCAGCTAATCATAATTAACCAACACAAACACATTTCAGATGAAAGATGAAACACTTCAACTTCAACTTTATTAGGTCTCCGAGGGGTAATTCATTTACAGCAGGTAATGGTAGTGAGACAGCCAACACATTCATACAATATAAAACAGGATAAAAGAATAAAAAGTACCTCCATTACAGATCAAAATACATGAGACATTTCAGAAGGTACAACTTAATAAGAGCAAACAGTTCATCCTTAAAAACATTAAGATTCAAGATAAGAATGCATAGAAAAGGAGATAATCTTTAAACCTAATTTTTGTTTAAAAATCTAATAACTTCTTCAATCAACACAAAAACAGCTGTAACAGTCTTTTTATTGAGCTGAAGTTTGGCGTGGTTGTAGCTGAGAGACACCTTCAGCTTTTACTATGAGCTAACACATCTCGCAATATTCCACAATATCATGATGTTGCTCATGATGAAATTTATACAGTTTGACGTAAACAGTTCCAACTCTTCCTCTTATCTTCAAAACACCTTGCTCTAACTCTGGCATGAATGAGTGGGTGATATAAAGAAAGATAAATCTTTAATTATTTGTCTGTTTTCGGCCTCTGACAGCTTGTTATTTTCACCAAGCTGGTTTTCAGACACCTTTTTCTCATCATGTATGTTTCACTGTCACATGTTCCATTTGACCATGCTGTCAGTTGTGATGTGTAGCACATGTCTGACATCATTTTAAAGTGAAACTAAACCCAGGTTGAGACGGTAACTCCTCCTTCCAAAATCTCCCTGAAAATGGGCGTGTCGAGAGACAAGGAAGGGTGGAGGTAGAGTTGTGCTTTTGTTCACGCCTCCACCTGCAACAACCTAAAACAAATTAAACCTCTAGCCAACAACATACACCAAGCAACAACAAAGAATAAACATGTAGATGTATTTATCTATTCCACCCATTCCATCCAAAACCAAAGGCCTAAAACAATGAAAATGAAAATAAAAATAAAACCGCTTGTCAGGAGTGAAATGCAGCACTTCCATATAAGGTATGCACTTCTCATCTCTGCAGGGGATTGGCTCTGCTTGAACCACCTGTGTGACATCACACATGAGCAGACATGTCACACATGAGCGTTTGCACAAATAAGAAAATTAAGGTGTAATCCACCAGTTCAACCCATAGAACTACCGTAAACACATTTTTAGACCAAATATTGCCAAATATTGCCAATTTACACAGATATGCACAATTATGTGAGAATAAACACAGCCATAGTGCTAGATAACATTTTAAACACATTCTAGGGAGTTTATCAGCTAAAAAAAGTTAATTTTGGGTTTAGTCGCACTTTAAACTCTGTCATTAGTTATAAACCTTTTAAAAGCAGAAGTTGATTAGAGCTGATCTGTGACTGTAAAGTTTTGTAAGTTGGACTTGATGATGTAACCAGTCCGAGTAAACATCTACTTCTCTAATCGTCTCTTACCTTTTTAGAGTTTGAACCTATTTGAAGCGTTTAACATGTTCACTTTTGTGTTTGTCTAATATTTATGGTACTATTTCTGCTCATTTCAGCTTCTTTCTGCTAAATTCTGATAGGTACTTCTCTGCTAATATCCGCCCTTAATTTGCTATTTCATTTCCTAATTTCCTTCTTTTGTGATTCTTTCATAATTTCAACCATGTTTTTTTTTTTCCCAAAACATTTTTCTGCAAATTTTTAACCTTTTCAGACACTTTTTGTTGTGGCTAATTTTAGGCCTGTCGTGATAAACAATAAATCAATTAATCACATGATAAATGAAAATTATCAACCTCATTTTCATTTATCGGCTTTATCTTTTCTTCCTGTCTCTTTCTTCTACTAAGCTGAGCAGCTAAGGTACGAGCTAAGTTAACAGGTCGACCTCGTGGAAAAAACGCCCGTCTTGTCAAAGCTCGAAAATTCACGGTTGAAACTTATGCCTTTGTGTAAAAAGTTGTTTTTCTTTAAGCTGAGAACTTGTTTACTGATTATTTTATTAAAATTTTTGTGTGACAAATGCTATGCTAAAGAGCTCAAACCACACCGAGCGTCCAGCATTTTGAGAACCGAAGAGAGACAGCCCATGTCACGTCAAGGGGCCTCCCTCCTATATTTTTCTTAAAGGGGACCACACATGCAAAATTCACTTTTTAATGTTTTTTTACTAAACTTTGGGTATTTACTTCATAAAAAAACAGTCCTTGTGCCAAAAAAATGCACCCAGTGGTTTATTTACTCTAAGTAGATTTATTTATTTTTGATAAATACACCAGGATTCACACTTCCTGCATTTATTGACGTCACAAGCCGCCAGCCAATCAGATCAAACCTGAGTCCAGCCCCTCACCTAGCAACCCCTGGTTAGGCTCAACCCACTTCTGTATTAAACACATGACTGTTGTTTTTCATGATTTCATCTCATCTTTTGTTTATATGTTCTTAATTTCATGTGTACAGCACTTTGTTGCAGCTGTGTTTTTTTAAATGGCTTTATAAATAAAGTATAATTGTTATTTTTATGTTTTAGTTCAATTTTTAGTGTATTTGCGATCGCTGCCAACGCGCAGCCGGCAAAAATTAAACGAGCGGACCACAGGCGGAAGGACCGGGTTCGACGGGACCCTCTTCCGGCGCGATGGAGCGGAGCTTCAACTGTACAGCCTTGCAGCAGCCTCGCAGCAGGCTCGCAGCAAGAGGACCTTCTCCTTACAGATTAATTTACGGGAGACACTTGGTGAACTTTGTGTTGTCTTCACTGGAACAGCGATAACTCCCAAAATCTCATCGCGTGCAACGAGCGGAGCTGGCGAAAACCGGAAGAGGAACAAGCTAACATTAGCTTCGGATTCGGGTGGTCTAATGCTAAAAGGAGCAGCAAACTGCGGCGCGCTCAGACGGGTTTCGGTAAGTTATCTTAAGCTAACACTAACAGTAAGTCAAATGAGTAATAAAAAAAGAGCTAATTTTAAAACAACAACACATTACAGATACTGGCTGTTACAGAGGGCGTGAACAGATCGTTGAAGGGCGTGGACTTCAAGAAACCGGTCGTTCAAAACGAAAGTTAAAAATGGCAGAATTAAAAAGGGTATAATTGATTATCTAATAATTATTTTGTGCATTAAATTGAAGGAATAGGGTCTGGATATCCCACAGAAATACCATAAAATTTTAAAAAATACATCTGAGGTCCCCTTTAAAGAGACACGCTGCTCACTCCCTCACTATCCATCCGTCAGTTCAAATAGTCTTATACTGCCATCCAGTGGTCAACAAAAGGTACCACATGCAAAAACAAATAAACATTTCTTCTTAAATTTTACAATAATTACTACGTAATTATTGTCAAATTTCAAACATTATTGTTTATTGCAATAATTTCTGAGCCGCTTAATCACCCAGCAGAATTTATTGTGACAGACAGGCCTAGCTAATTTCAGATTTCTTGCGATATATTCAGCCTCTCTGCCTATTTCAGATTATTGTCTGCTCTATTCAGCTGTTTCTGCTCATTTCTTATTTTTCTGCTGCTTTCTGTTTATTTCGCTGCTTTCAGTACATTCAAAGAGCATTAACAGTTGAAAGATGAAACCTTTTCAGCTTCTTCAGCAGCTTTCAGCTAAAATCATTCAGCTGAGCTGCTGTTCACAGGAAATGCAGTTTTTCTAGTTAAACCTTGTTTAAGTTTTTGTCTATTTTTTATCTCTACAAGTCATCTCAGTGGTGTATTTTAATTAAAAAAAGTGTGTAAAATAACGATGACATTTTGAGCTACATTCAGTTCTTTCAGGTGGGACCCTGCTGTCCCTCGTCTCGGTGTAAATCCTGGAGTTACTCTGCTGTGCCTCGTTATTTTATTTTAGGACAGAAACATTGCTGTCATGGGAGAACCTCCTCCTGTATTTTGCTGTAACTCGCTGCACCGTTAACGGCAGCACATGCACCAAACCTCTTGTGCCTCTAAGAGCGGAAGAAATTTTATAACGTCCAAAAGTATAAAAAAATAAAATAAAGCTATCAACATAAGCTGTACAACAAATGAGGAGTCTTTAGTGTAAAAAACCCGTCCCATCCGACCCAGAGGGAAAAGGCTGACTGGGAGAGCAAAGACCTTTATGTTCCAGCGCAGCTGTTATCTCTGAAAACGCCATCGAACGTCAAGAAGCTTCTCCTCCGAGGGAGTTCAGCTTCACAAGAACAGCAGCTCTGTGTTTGTTGGACCTGCTGGATGTCGTACACAGCTGGGAATATAATGTTCATTTATTAAAATTACATCAGAGCCATCAACAATGAGCTCTGCCTCCACGTGTAAGCAGGAGGGTCAGTATAATCGTGTTTATTGAGCCCAGTCGGTGAGGATGGAGACCATCGGTCAGAGTTTGACAACTTTCACAGTGAAAAGTTTAAACGCACTCATGTCAACGTGTGAAATCACATAAAAATGTTCAGACTCGCACCAAGTGGTTTGTTTTGCAGATATGCTGCAGTTTGGAACTGCAGGTCCGCACTCTCTGCGTTGAACATCAGCACGCAGGTGACTCCACGATTTAAGTCCTCTTCCTGAAAGCCATCCACCAAGCCAGTCCAAGCAGCTCGTAGAACCTCCTTCAGCACCAAGAACCCTCAGGAGTCCATTTCCGTGAACCAGTTGTGGCCCACTCTTCTTTACATCTTTGCTTCAGCTGATTGAGGTGTGAACACATTTCTCCTGAGGTCCCACCACAGCGTTTCAGTCAGGCTTAGGTCTGGACTTTGATTCTCTCTCAGTGGTTCTGGATTAGCTGCTGTGTTTGGACCGTTGTTCTGTTGATCTTGACCCGGTTTGGTCCAGTCTTCAGACAGATGGTCTCACATTTGACTCTAGAGTCCTTTGGTCTACACAGAAGTTCATGATGGACTCGGTGACTACAAAACAAGCCCAGACCATCACATTGCCATCACTGTGCTGTTTGGCTTCCTTTAACCAAGGTGTGGTGCATTATGGGTAAACATGTCCATTTTGGTCTCAGCTGTCCAGAAGACATTGTCGTGGTTAGGATGAGTTGTGCCACCATGTTCTTTTTAGAAGGTTTTCTCCTGGAGTTCCTCTAAAATAAACCATACCTAGTCATGTCATGACCTTTGACCTTTACCTGCTAACTGAGGCCTGTTGAGTTTCAGGTGGAGGAGTTTTGTAGTTTCTCTGAGCATTGTATGGTCTGACCTTGGGGTGAATTGGCATCTGTCTTCATTTTTTCCACTCTAAGTTGTTCAGAAATGACCTTTGACCCTTCTCACATTAACTGGAAGCAGCTGGTGCTTCTTTATGGTCATTGCTGATGCCTTTCCTTCCTGGCATTGTTTATACACACCTGTACGCTCCAGAGCCGCAAACTGTTGAAACACCTGCTCTTATAGAGGGGATCTCACTGCTGCTGATCAGTTGATCAATACAACTGATCAGCAGCACCTGGCTGACACTGAACCTCTGAAGTCTTGTGGAAATTTGTGGAACAATTAAAATCCTGTGGTTTTCACACAAGTCTCCATTTTGGCTTAATTTGTGTTTTCTAAACAACATGATTTATTTTGTTGTGTGTTTTTATAAACTTGAAGTTATTCTTGAGTTATTTTATAACCCAACAAAGACCAGATTATTCTATTGCATACCGTATTTTCCGGTGTATAGGTTGCATCAGTCAAAAAAAGCATCATGAAGAAGAAAAGAACATAAGTCGCTTCGATGTATATGTCACATTTATTATACGTCACCGCTGACCCGTCACGTTTATTATGCCTTTATTTAATGGTCAAAACAGCTTCATTTCACAAGGGCAGTGGTGCCATCCATCCATCTGTCCATCCATCTGTCCATCCATTCCGGCTGGAGCCACTAGCACTCCAGCATTCCACACGCGTAGCGAGGGGGGGTTCGCGGGGTTCGAACGAATCGCCCACTTTGCCTATGAAGTCCCGTCTAGGGATTTTATGAGGGGCGGTTTGTTTAAAGCAAAAGTTGACCTGGATAAAGCAACACGCCTTGGTGGTTCACTGGAAATGCGTCGGGTTGCCACTCCAAACCTTATCTAGACTTGGGTTCGATTCTCACTTGGCTGAACTTATTTTACGTTTGTCTTTTATTGAATTAAAAAAAAGGAGTTAATATGCCTGTGGTTAACACAAACTCCTTTTTTTTTATCCAATAAAAGACAAACGTAAAATAAGTTCAACCAAGTGAGAATTGAACCCGATTCTAGAACCCGACGCACTTCCAGTGAACCACTGAGGCGAGTTTATCTTTCAAGGTCCACATTTCCTTTAAACGAACCGCCCCTCATAAAATCCTGGCTACGCCCATGCATTCCCAGAGTGAAGCGAACGTGCACAGGAGGACTCGCTGTTGCAGTTCTTAGAAATTTAACAAGATTAACACTTAAAAACAATTATTTGTTTGCTCGAAACTATAGCAAAGGTGTGTCTCAGTTGAACTTTTCCTAAATAAATACACTTTAATGGTCAAAACAGCTTTATTTTGCCTGGACAGTGCCATCCATCCATCCATCCATCCATCATGGCCGGAGCTGTTCGCTCTCCAGCGTACCTCCACCTGTACCAGCTGAGTGAAGTGAGCGCACACGGGAGGACTCGCTGTTGCAGTTCTTAAAATTCAAAGCATCAGTCAAGAATTACGATATGAATATGGAAGAAAAAAAGTCTCTTGGGCGTATAAGTCGCAGGACTGACAAATCTATGCAAAAGACTGCAACTTATACGCCGGAAAATATGGTATTTAGGAGCAGACTTTTTTTTATTTCTTGAATGATTTTAGAACCCAGTAACCCAGTAAAAACAAAAATAATTTGCTTTATTTTAAATAACTTTCAGAAGAATCATCGTCACACTGATGTAAAGGAGTAAATTAAGTTCATGACATGTAAACACCCCATGGAAAAAAAACACGATTTATTTCATTAAACATTTTACAAGATGTTCTGAGCTAATGGTTTCTGTGGAGTGAACACCTTGCAGTCAGTGCTCTGACTCTTGTCTTACTATGTTCTGTATATATGTATATGTATATGTATATGTATGTATATGTATATGTATGTATGTGTATGTGTATGTGTATGTGTATGTATATGTATATGTATAT
>JBBPBX010085158.1:0-15146 GCA_038048925.1 Garcialebias charrua
CGAACCCGGTGGTGGAGAAGGGACCGCAGACGCCCAATCTATCCCACCGGTACGTGAATGACAGCCAGCCAGCGGCCGATGGCACCGGTCAACCCTGAGATGAACACCAGCGCAGAACCCCCATCCTGAGCAAGCACGAAGCGACAGTGGGAAGGAAAAACTCCCAGGAGGGGAAGAAACCTCCAGCAGAACCATGCTCAGGACAAGCGGCCAACTGCCATGACCGGCTGGGTCGCAGGGAACAGGAAGCAGGAACGCACACCGCAGCAGGACCAAGACGGAGTCGAGCAGGACAACCCCAGGCAGCGGAAGCGGGACGAAGAACAGGGGAGAACCGAGGAACCAGAAACCCCGGGAGGAGACGGGGAGGTGGAGGGAGGTGACTAGACTGGCAACGGGCAAACAGGAAGAGCTGAGGAAAGGGGCGCCTTATATCCAGGTGGACAGTTGATGAGTGATTCGATGCAGCTGTGAGTCCTGCCATTGTTGAATTTGCGTCTTCGACTTCATTTCAACCTGAAAATACTCACAAAACGAGAGAGAGAATACAATTAAAATGTTTTATTGATTAAGGTTTCTTTGGCGCTCGGGCCCCGGCGGAGGGCATGCATGCCGGACTGCTGAGAGCTTGAATGTCCGGCATAGGGAGAGATTATGGATATCTACCCCCCCAAAAAGAATAGCCGGGGCCGAGCTGGCGAGGGTCTGGCTGCCCGAGGGCATTACTCACAAAACAAGAGAGAGAATACAATTAAAACGTTTTATTGATTAAGGTTTCTTTGGCGCTCGGGCCCCGGCGGAGGGCATGCATGCCGGACTGCTGAAAGCTTGAATGTCCAGCATAGGGAGAGATTATGGATATCTACCCCCCCAAAGAGAATAGCCGGGGCCGAGCTGGCGAGGGTCTGGCTGCTCGAGGGTATGCGTGGACAACACAGACTTTTCATGGGCTGGGCAACGACAGCCCCTTTTCTTGGACTGGGCAACGACTGCCTCTTTACGTGGACTGGGCAACGACTGCCTCTTTACGTGGACTGGGCAACAACTGCCTCTTTACGTGGACTGGGCAACAACGGCCTCTTTTCTCGGACTGGGCAACGACGGCCTCTTTTCTCGGACTGGGCAACGACTGCCTCTTTTCTCGGACTGGGCAACGACGGCCTCTTTTCTTGGACTGGGCAACAGCCGCATTCCCGGGAACGAGCCTCGCTTGAGCAACCGAGAGCGAGCGTGCATGGGTTGCCGGAGGAGAGATAGAGGAAAAGTGGGCAGAGTCATCATGGGCCGCCAGAGAGTGAGCCGCACATGGGCTGCCATAGAGAGCCCGCATGGGCCACCTGGAAGAGCGGGCCGAGTCATCATGGGCCGCCAGAGAGTGAGCCACGCATGGGCTGCTGGAGAGTGAGCATCGCATGGGCTGCAGAAGAGTGAGCCTCGCATGGGCTGCAGAAGAGTGAGCATCGCATGGGCTACAGAAGAGTGAGCCTCGCATGGGCTGCAGAAGAGTGAGCCTTGCATGGGTTGCAGAAGAGAGAGAGTGCACAGAGTTATCATAGGCTGCCAAAGAGAGAGCCCGCACGGGCTGCTGGAGAGAGAGTCTCGCATGGGCTACCGGGGAGTGAGCCCGCATGAGCTGCCATAGAGAGACCGCATGGGCCGCCTGGAAGAGCGGGCAGAGTCATCATGGGCTGCCAGAGAGTGATGGGCTACGGCCCCTTTTGGGAATGAGCCTCACGTAAGCTGCAGGAGAGAGTGCGTGCATGGGCTACGGCCTCTTTCGGGAATGAGCCTCACGAGGGCTGCTGGGGAGAGAACAAGCATGGCTACGGCCTCTTTTGTGAATGAGCCTCGCATGAGCTGCCAAAGAAAGAGCCCGCACGGGCTGCTGGAGAGAGAGCCCCGCATGGGCTGCTGGAGAGTGAGCCCCGCATGGGCTGCTGGAGAGTGAGCCCCGCATGGGCTGCTGGAGAGAGAGCCTCGCATGGGCTGCTGGAGAGAGAGCCTCGCATGGGCTGCTGGAGAGAGAGCCTCGCATGGGCTGCTGGAGAGAGAGCCTCGCATGGGCCGCTGGAGAATGAGCTTCGCATGGGCTGCAGAAGAGCTTCGCATGGGCTGCAGAAGAAAGAGCTTTTCATGGGCCGCAGAGAGAGAGAGTGAGCCGAGTCATAATAGGCTGCCAAAGAGAGAGCCCGCACGGGCAGCTGGATAGAGAGCCTCGCATGGGTTGCTGGAGAGAGAGCCTCGCATGGGCTGCCGGAGAGTGAGCCCCGCATGGGCTGCTGGAGAGTGAGCTCCGCATGGGCCGCTGGAGAGTGAGCTTCGCATGGGCTGCTGGAGAGTGAGCTCCGCATGGGCTGCTGGAGAGTGAGCTTCGCATGGGCTGCAGAAGAGAGAGCTTCGCATGGGCTGTAGAAGAGAGAGAGTGAGCCGAGTCATCATAGGCTGCCAAAGAGAGAGCCCGCACGGGCAGCTGGAGAGAGAGCCACGCATGGGCTGCCAGAGAGTGAGCCCGCACGGGCTACCAGAGAGAGCCCGCATGGGCTGCCAGGAAGTGAGCCCACATGGGCTGCCAGGAAGTGAGCCCGCATGGGCTGCCAGAGAGTGAGCCCGCATGGGCTTCCGGAGAGTGAGCCCGCATGGGCTGCCAGGATGTGAGCTGGGGAATGGTCCCGTATAGGTTGCTGCGATGTGAGCCCGCATGGGCTGCTGGAGAGTGAGCCTCCCATGGGCTGCTGGAGAGTGAGCCTCGCACGAGCTGCCAGGGAGTGAGCCCCACACGGGCCGTCGGGAAGAGAGCCGGGGGAATGGTCCTGCATCGCCTACCGCGAAGTGAGCCAGCATGAGCTGCCAGAGAGTGAGCCCGCATGGGCTGCCACAGAGTGAGCCCGCATGGGTTGCCAGAGAGTGAGACCGCATGGGCTGCCAGAGAGTGAGACCGCATGGGCTGCCAGAGAGTGAGACCGCATGGGCTGCCAGAGAGTGAGACCGCATGGGCTGCCAGAGAGTGAGACCGCATGGGCTGCCAGAGAGTGAGACCGCATGGGCTGCCAGAGAGTGAGACCGCATGGGCTGCCAGAGAGTGAGACCGCATGGGCTGCCAGAGAGTGAGACCGCATGGGCTGCCAGAGAGTGAGACCGCATGGGCTGCCAGAGAGTGAGACCGCATGGGCTGCCAGAGAGTGAGACCGCATGGGCTGCCAGAGAGTGAGACCGCATGGGCTGCCAGAGAGCGAGCCCGCATGGGCTGCCAGAGAGCGAGCCCGCATGGGCTGCCAGAGAGCGAGCCTGCATGGGCTGCCAGAGAGCGAGCCCGCATGGGCTGCCAGAGAGTGAGCTCGCATGGGTTGCCAGAGAGCGAGCCCGCATGGGCTGCCAGAGAGCGAGACCGCATGGGCTGCCAGAGATTGAGCCCACATGGGCTGCCAGAGAGTGAGCCCACATGGGCTGCCAGAGAGTGAGCCCACATGGGCTGCCAGAGAGTGAGCCCACATGGGCTGCCAGGAAGTGAGCTGGGGAATGGTCCCGTATAGACTGCCGCGAAGTGAGCCTGCATGGACTACAGGGGATAGAGAAAGGGAGAGGGAGCCAGCTTGGGCTACCTGAGAGACAATAAGCCCACGAGGGCTGCAAGAGAGAAAACGAAGCCCACCTGTGCTGCCAGAGAGAAGCAAAGCCCACATGAGCTGCCAGAAAGGAAGAGGGAGGCGTTGTTCACAGCTGAAGGACTCCTCCACCAGTTAGCAATGTGAGAGCTTACTTAGAAACTAAGCAAGTGCTGAGCAACGAGCATGGACAAGATGTCCGGGTGGACGTAGAGGAGCAGGCCGCCAAGACCAGCGACCAGGCCGTCGGAGGGAAGCCTCGGGAGCACCCCGAATGGCTGGGGAGAGAGCTTAGCTACGCCCCTTGGGGGGAGCGCAACGACATGAATAGAAAACAGAGTCAGGAAGGAGCTCGATGGCAAGGGTAGGGAACAGACTCGGGAACGGACCCAGATGATAGGTTTGCATTAAAGTTAATGCCAGCCAGGAGGGATCAAATAAACGGGAGCTTGAAATGGCGTAGGTCAAAGCAACACGTGACAAAGCGGTGGATATCGACAATGGGAGAAGGGCGACTCGAAAGCCACACGGGACTTAACAAACGGGCACTAGGCAAAATATAGGATCGCCGAGCGGGAGGGCCCAGGCTCGAGCGAATGAAAAACGGGCTGACTGAAAGAGCTGGAAAAGCAAGGGGGACGCGGCTGCGGGGCGAGACATGGAACGTCAGGGATGACCTGGAATTAAAATGAAAGAGGGCAACCGCGAGGAGGGTAGTAATAGCAATATGCACAGTTGTTTATTTGCATCCAAAGTTAAGGAAAAAGACGACAAATATATGACAGGGTGAACCTGTAGCAAAGAGGCTAAATAAGAAATTATAACGAGGGTGAACGGGAAAAGGAAGATCAGCGCTTGGACCCGCAAAGTGCCCTGGGGGTCAACAGACGAGGGCAGACGGAACGTGGGTGTGCGTCCCTGCAGAAGCTGCACACGTGGAGAAAGGCACAATCAGGGTACGAGCAGACAGAACGGTTAAAATTGTTACAAATCGGAATGTCGTCGAAAGCCTCCATCCCCCGACCGCGGTGGTCCGTATGCAGGCCGCCAACAGAACCCCCAACAGAACCCCCAACAGAACGGGGCGCCGGCAGGGATGGCAGAGGAGGCAGGCTAAACGGGACCGAGGGGCAGAAAGAACTGCGATGGCTGACGGCAGAGCAAGAGTGGCAGGGGGCAGCGTGAGTCAGCATGACAAGGAGGTCAGTGTCTAGGACTGACCAGTCGAGACGCATCCCCGACCGGGACAGGACGGTAGCATCCTTAGTGGAGAACGAGTTGTGATACCGGTAGAACAGGGACCTGCCGTACGTAAGGCTTAGATCTACCACCAGGGCGAGGTAGGCGTCCAGCCCGCCCTACGCTCGGGGTAGACCGAGCAAAGAACATCCCTGAACACCCCAAAGGCTGCCACAAACTCGCCGACGGACAGGTCCCTGGACAGGCGGGGATCGGCGGAGCGGAAGACCGCAGTGAACTCCGAGGAGGAGGCCACCTGATGATCGACTGGGGGGGAGGGGAGCAGCAGGGAAACCAGACTAACGTGCTGCCCCTGCAGGATCTTAGCACGGAGCCTCGGGGAAATCGAAGCATGTGCCGGCATGTACGGCTGGCCCAGTGGAGGAGCGGAGCGGGCCTCGGCGAGAGTGAACGCCACGGGACCAGGCAGGGGAGCTGACTGACCCGGCAACGATGCTGGAGCAGAGGGCTGACGCTGAGCGGACAGAGCCGAGACTGACCGGACGAGCTCGTTGAGGAGGCGAGCAGAGGACAGATGGACCTGCGGAGGCCGATCGGAACGCCGGCCGGGGAGCGGGGAGAGAGGCGGAGAGGAGGCCGGGGCACGGGCGGCCGGCGCAGGAGGAACGTAGCGGCTCGTGGAGGGGACCGGGTCCGGAGCGGGGGCACCGGAGGAACGGGGACGGCCCCTGCTGCGTTTGGCGGGAGGTGGAGACCGCTTCCTGGGATGCTTCCCGGACACGGGCGTCAGCTGCCGCGAAGGAGGCGAAGAGTCGCCGGATGGAACCAGCTCGGCGAGGGACTCCAGCTGGGCAGAGGTGAGACCGGACGCCGGGCAGATGCCCCCAGACTGCAGGTATGCAGACGGAGAGTAGGAGCTCCGACGGGTGGGAGCAGGGGAAGGAGGACCAGTGGTGGCCGGGATGAGGACCGGGGAGTTCCCGGAGGCGCAGGAATCGACGTCAGACATGGCGAAGTCGAAAGTTGAAATTGGACTAGGGCGAAAGTTGAAATTGAAAACACGAAACGAGAACTAGACGAGCAGAACACGACTAGACTGGCAACGGGCAAACAGGAAGAGCTGAGGAAAGGGGCGCCTTATATCCAGGTGGACAGTTGATGAGTGATTCGATGCAGCTGTGAGTCCTGCCATTGTTGAAGTTGCGTCTTCGACTTCATTAACCCTCCAATACAAACACAGTTCACATGTACATATGAAGGATTCACATACTTAGGAGTTAGGATTGTGCCAGATATACAGAAAATAGTTTCTATTAATTATGATCCTTTAGTGCAAAAAATATCAGGATCCCTAGAAAAATGGGGAGAGATGCCAATTTCAATGATAGGCCGAATTAATATTATTAAAATGTCTATTCTCCCAAAATTTCTATACCTTTTCCAGTCCATTCCTTTATATGTTCCAGCTTCCTTTTTTTCCTCTTTGGATCAAACCTTCACTAAATTTATATGGAATAATAAACGCCCCAGACTACGCCTCTCACTTCTTTATCTGCCCTAAAAGTACTCTTTTCCATTGTATGTGGCAATGCACAGAACTTCAATTTTTTTGGAAAGAGGTCACTGGGCTTATTTCTCGCTTGATTGAACAAGATGTGCCAATGGACAGTAGGCTCTGCTTGCTGCACATTTTTCCAGATGACTTTAAGGGTTCCTCAAAGAGGAAACCATGAGTTTTTGCCTTTTACAAGCTAAACATCTGATTGCGATAAAGTGGAAGAACATAGAAAGACCAAAGATAAATGAGTGGATTAAAGCACTGAGCAACAACCTGGCAATGGAAAAACTCACGTATATAGTGAAAGGGAAGCTTGAAGACTTTAAAGATATGTGGTCACCCTTCCTGTATTTTGTCAAAAATAACATGTAAACTTAATTTTTTTTTCTTTATTTGTTTGATGTGACAGAGTGAGCTCTAGGTGTTTGGGGTGGGGGAAGGGTTGTAAGATGTTTGTGTTTTCTGTTTAATTTTAAAAAAGAATCTTATTTTTTATTTTTTATTGTATCTTTGTTGTTTGTTTATATACAGTAATTGGAAAAGTTCAATAAAAATATTTTGGGGGAAAATGAAAGTATGGTTGCATCCTATTGAACAATTAGAGAGAAATAAAAAAAATCATACAGATTTATTGCATTATCTTAAAAGTAAGTTTGTTTGATAGGACATGTGAGTTTGTTTTATTTATTTATATATTTGCATCACTCCATTCCACACGTTTACCACTCGGTGGTGGTAATGCACCAAATGGTTGTTTGACCACCACCAAAGAAGCCTGAAGAAGAACACATTTCTGAAGAGAGAACAAATCAGTGCTGATGAGCTACAGCTGTGAAAGTGAGAGAATATACTGTAGTATTTAAACCTCAATGTTGTCCCCTTCTCACAATTAATGTCAAGAACCATGGGAGGCAGTTGGTTCTTGGTAATTTCTCTAGTGGCAGTGTGGCTCAACAAAGGTTTGTATTCGTTTCCCTTTGAATTGTGTAGTGGAGTTTTTTTTAGATGTTAATGTTTGGACTTCTGTTTAAAATGAGGATGAAAATAATAGAATATGTTTACCTATCCAAAGAATAAGTTTGCAGGAGAAAATAAATGCATACGATTGTTTGGTGTTTTATTTTAAGCATATGGAATATTAGTGTTTAGAATAAATTTTAAATGATTTGACTTCTAATAATAGTTGCAAGATGCTGTTGCTTAACCAACACAAGACTATGGCAACTGGCCTTGCAAATACACTGACCTGATAATGCAGAAACTTCTGAATTGAAGTACTTTTGTCCACAGGGTCATGTTTGCCAATTGAAGCAAAACAGGAATGGGCTGATCACAAGGAAGGTAAGTGTTGTTTAACATCAATCTGTGTAATACTGCCTGAAACTTAACAATGTCTCTGTTCCACGCAGGGTTGTCGCACAACGAGAAACCTCTGAAACATGTCACTGCATTTCTCCAGGCTTTGGATTCAAAGTTGAGCGTATTGCCTAAAGGTAAAATCCTTTGAGGTTGAGTTAAAAGACTTGAATCAAGGAACCAAATATTCAAGCGTTCAAGAACTGTAAATCAAGCCATTTTAAAGTGGTCGAATGAAATGAAAGCCAGAACAAGGGTTTGCACTAAAATGTATCTGTTCCTAGAAGCCAAAGAAGTGGAGATCGTGACTGCCGGCGACGAGGCCCACCACAACGTGACTGCCGGCGACGAGGCCCACCACAACGTGACTGCCGGCGACGAGGCCCACCACAACGTGACTGCCGGCGACGAGGCCCACCACAACGTGACTGCCGGCGACGAGGCCCACCACAACGTGACTGCCGGCGACGAGGCCCACCACAACGTGACTGCCGGCGACGAGGCCCACCACAACGTGACTGCCGGCGACGAGGCCCACCACAACGTGACTGCCGGCGACGAGGCCCACCACAACGTGACTGCCGGCGACGAGGCCCACCACAACGTGACTGCCGGCGACGAGGCCCACCACAACGTGACTGCCGGCGACGAGGCCCACCACAACGTGACTGCCGGCGACGAGGCCCACCACAACGTGACTGCCGGCGACGAGGCCCACCACAACGTGACTGCCGGCGACGAGGCCCACCACAACGTGACTGCCGGCGACGAGGCCCACCACAACGTGACTGCCGGCGACGAGGCCCACCACAACGTGACTGCCGGCGACGAGGCCCACCACAACGTGACTGCCGGCGACGAGGCCCACCACAACGTGACTGCCGGCGACGAGGCCCACCACAACGTGACTGCCGGCGACGAGGCCCACCACAACGTGACTGCCGGCGACGAGGCCCACCACAACGTGACTGCCGGCGACGAGGCCCACCACAACGTGACTGCCGGCGACGAGGCCCACCACAACGTGACTGCCGGCGACGAGGCCCACCACAACGTGACTGCCGGCGACGAGGCCCACCACAACGTGACTGCCGGCGACGAGGCCCACCACAACGTGACTGCCGGCGACGAGGCCCACCACAACGTGACTGCCGGCGACGAGGCCCACCACAACGTGACTGCCGGCGACGAGGCCCACCACAACGTGACTGCCGGCGACGAGGCCCACCACAACGTGACTGCCGGCGACGAGGCCCACCACAACGTGACTGCCGGCGACGAGGCCCACCACAACGTGACTGCCGGCGACGAGGCCCACCACAACGTGACTGCCGGCGACGAGGCCCACCACAACGTGACTGCCGGCGACGAGGCCCACCACAACGTGACTGCCGGCGACGAGGCCCACCACAACGTGACTGCCGGCGACGAGGCCCACCACAACGTGACTGCCGGCGACGAGGCCCACCACAACGTGACTGCCGGCGACGAGGCCCACCACAACGTGACTGCCGGCGACGAGGCCCACCACAACGTGACTGCCGGCGACGAGGCCCACCACAACGTGACTGCCGGCGACGAGGCCCACCACAACGTGACTGCCGGCGACGAGGCCCACCACAACGTGACTGCCGGCGACGAGGCCCACCACAACGTGACTGCCGGCGACGAGGCCCACCACAACGTGACTGCCGGCGACGAGGCCCACCACAACGTGACTGCCGGCGACGAGGCCCACCACAACGTGACTGCCGGCGACGAGGCCCACCACAACGTGACTGCCGGCGACGAGGCCCACCACAACGTGACTGCCGGCGACGAGGCCCACCACAACGTGACTGCCGGCGACGAGGCCCACCACAACGTGACTGCCGGCGACGAGGCCCACCACAACGTGACTGCCGGCGACGAGGCCCACCACAACGTGACTGCCGGCGACGAGGCCCACCACAACGTGACTGCCGGCGACGAGGCCCACCACAACGTGACTGCCGGCGACGAGGCCCACCACAACGTGACTGCCGGCGACGAGGCCCACCACAACGTGACTGCCGGCGACGAGGCCCACCACAACGTGACTGCCGGCGACGAGGCCCACCACAACGTGACTGCCGGCGACGAGGCCCACCACAACGTGACTGCCGGCGACGAGGCCCACCACAACGTGACTGCCGGCGACGAGGCCCACCACAACGTGACTGCCGGCGACGAGGCCCACCACAACGTGACTGCCGGCGACGAGGCCCACCACAACGTGACTGCCGGCGACGAGGCCCACCACAACGTGACTGCCGGCGACGAGGCCCACCCCAACGTGACTGCCGGCGACGAGGCCCACCCCAACGTGACTGCCGGCGACGAGGCCCACCCCAACGTGACTGCCGGCGACGAGGCCCACCCCAACGTGACTGCCGGCGACGAGGCCCACCCCAACGTGACTGCCGGCGACGAGGCCCACCCCAACGTGACTGCCGGCGACGAGGCCCACCCCAACGTGACTGCCGGCGACGAGGCCCACCCCAACGTGACTGCCGGCGACGAGGCCCACCCCAACGTGACTGCCGGCGACGAGGCCCACCCCAACGTGACTGCCGGCGACGAGGCCCACCCCAACGTGACTGCCGGCGACGAGGCCCACCCCAACGTGACTGCCGGCGACGAGGCCCACCCCAACGTGACTGCCGGCGACGAGGCCCACCCCAACGTGACTGCCGGCGACGAGGCCCACCCCAACGTGACTGCCGGCGACGAGGCCCACCCCAACGTGACTGCCGGCGACGAGGCCCACCCCAACGTGACTGCCGGCGACGAGGCCCACCCCAACGTGACTGCCGGCGACGAGGCCCACCCCAACGTGACTGCCGGCGACGAGGCCCACCCCAACGTGACTGCCGGCGACGAGGCCCACCCCAACGTGACTGCCGGCGACGAGGCCCACCCCAACGTGACTGCCGGCGACGAGGCCCACCCCAACGTGACTGCCGGCGACGAGGCCCACCCCAACGTGACTGCCGGCGACGAGGCCCACCCCAACGTGACTGCCGGCGACGAGGCCCACCCCAACGTGACTGCCGGCGACGAGGCCCACCCCAACGTGACTGCCGGCGACGAGGCCCACCCCAACGTGACTGCCGGCGACGAGGCCCACCCCAACGTGACTGCCGGCGACGAGGCCCACCCCAACGTGACTGCCGGCGACGAGGCCCACCCCAACGTGACTGCCGGCGACGAGGCCCACCCCAACGTGACTGCCGGCGACGAGGCCCACCCCAACGTGACTGCCGGCGACGAGGCCCACCCCAACGTGACTGCCGGCGACGAGGCCCACCCCAACGTGACTGCCGGCGACGAGGCCCACCCCAACGTGACTGCCGGCGACGAGGCCCACCCCAACGTGACTGCCGGCGACGAGGCCCACCCCAACGTGACTGCCGGCGACGAGGCCCACCCCAACGTGACTGCCGGCGACGAGGCCCACCCCAACGTGACTGCCGGCGACGAGGCCCACCCCAACGTGACTGCCGGCGACGAGGCCCACCCCAACGTGACTGCCGGCGACGAGGCCCACCACAACGTGACTGCCGGCGACGAGGCCCACCACAACGTGACTGCCGGCGACGAGGCCCACCACAACGTGACTGCCGGCGACGAGGCCCACCACAACGTGACTGCCGGCGACGAGGCCCACCACAACGTGACTGCCGGCGACGAGGCCCACCACAACGTGACTGCCGGCGACGAGGCCCACCACAACGTGACTGCCGGCGACGAGGCCCACCACAACGTGACTGCCGGCGACGAGGCCCACCACAACGTGACTGCCGGCGACGAGGCCCACCACAACGTGACTGCCGGCGACGAGGCCCACCACAACGTGACTGCCGGCGACGAGGCCCACCACAACGTGACTGCCGGCGACGAGGCCCACCACAACGTGACTGCCGGCGACGAGGCCCACCACAACGTGACTGCCGGCGACGAGGCCCACCACAACGTGACTGCCGGCGACGAGGCCCACCACAACGTGACTGCCGGCGACGAGGCCCACCACAACGTGACTGCCGGCGACGAGGCCCACCACAACGTGACTGCCGGCGACGAGGCCCACCACAACGTGACTGCCGGCGACGAGGCCCACCACAACGTGACTGCCGGCGACGAGGCCCACCACAACGTGACTGCCGGCGACGAGGCCCACCACAACGTGACTGCCGGCGACGAGGCCCACCACAACGTGACTGCCGGCGACGAGGCCCACCACAACGTGACTGCCGGCGACGAGGCCCACCACAACGTGACTGCCGGCGACGAGGCCCACCACAACGTGACTGCCGGCGACGAGGCCCACCACAACGTGACTGCCGGCGACGAGGCCCACCACAACGTGACTGCCGGCGACGAGGCCCACCACAACGTGACTGCCGGCGACGAGGCCCACCACAACGTGACTGCCGGCGACGAGGCCCACCACAACGTGACTGCGGCGACGAGGCCCACCACAACGTGACTGCGGCGACGAGGCCCACCACAACGTGACTGCAGGCGACGAGGCCCACCACAACGTGACCGCAGGCGACGAGGCCCACCACAACGTGACTGCAGGCGACGAGGCCCACCACAACGTGACTGCAGGCGACGAGGCCCACCACAACGTGACTGCAGGCGACGAGGCCCACCACAACGTGACTGCCGGCGACGAGGCCCACCACAACGTGACTGCCGGCGACGAGGCCCACCACAACGTGACTGCCGGCGACGAGGCCCACCACAACGTGACTGCCGGCGACGAGGCCCACCACAACGTGACTGCCGGCGACGAGGCCCACCACAACGTGACTGCCGGCGACGAGGCCCACCACAACGTGACTGCCGGCGACGAGGCCCACCACAACGTGACTGCCGGCGACGAGGCCCACCACAACGTGACTGCCGGCGACGAGGCCCACCACAACGTGACTGCCGGCGACGAGGCCCACCACAACGTGACTGCCGGCGACGAGGCCCACCACAACGTGACTGCCGGCGACGAGGCCCACCACAACGTGACTGCCGGCGACGAGGCCCACCACAACGTGACTGCCGGCGACGAGGCCCACCACAACGTGACTGCCGGCGACGAGGCCCACCACAACGTGACTGCCGGCGACGAGGCCCACCACAACGTGACTGCCGGCGACGAGGCCCACCACAACGTGACTGCCGGCGACGAGGCCCACCACAACGTGACTGCCGGCGACGAGGCCCACCACAACGTGACTGCCGGCGACGAGGCCCACCACAACGTGACTGCCGGCGACGAGGCCCACCACAACGTGACTGCCGGCGACGAGGCCCACCACAACGTGACTGCCGGCGACGAGGCCCACCACAACGTGACTGCCGGCGACGAGGCCCACCACAACGTGACTGCCGGCGACGAGGCCCACCACAACGTGACTGCCGGCGACGAGGCCCACCACAACGTGACTGCCGGCGACGAGGCCCACCACAACGTGACTGCCGGCGACGAGGCCCACCACAACGTGACCGCAGGCGACGAGGCCCACCACAACGTGACCGCAGGCGACGAGGCCCACCACAACGTGACCGCAGGCGACGAGGCCCACCACAACGTGACTGCCGGCGACGAGGCCCACCACAACGTGACTGCAGGCGACGAGGCCCACCACAACGTGACCGCAGGCGACGAGGCCCACCACAACGTGACCGCAGGCGACGAGGCCCACCACAACGTGACCGCAGGCGACGAGGCCCACCACAACGTGACCGCAGGCGACGAGGCCCACCACAACGTGACCGCAGGCGACGAGGCCCACCACAACGTGACCGCAGGCGACGAGGCCCACCACAACGTGACCGCAGGCGACGAGGCCCACCACAACGTGACCGCAGGCGACGAGGCCCACCACAACGTGACCGCAGGCGACGAGGCCCACCACAACGTGACCGCAGGCGACGAGGCCCACCACAACGTGACCGCAGGCGACGAGGCCCACCACAACGTGACTGCCGGCGACGAGGCCCACCACAACGTGACTGCCGGCGACGAGGCCCACCACAACGTGACTGCCGGCGACGAGGCCCACCACAACGTGACTGCGGCGACGAGGCCCACCACAACGTGACTGCCGGCGACGAGGCCCACCACAACGTGACTGCCGGCGACGAGGCCCACCACAACGTGACTGCCGGCGACGAGGCCCACCACAACGTGACTGCCGGCGACGAGGCCCACCACAACGTGACTGCCGGCGACGAGGCCCACCACAACGTGACTGCCGGCGACGAGGCCCACCACAACGTGACTGCCGGCGACGAGGCCCACCACAACGTGACTGCCGGCGACGAGGCCCACCACAACGTGACTGCCGGCGACGAGGCCCACCACAACGTGACTGCCGGCGACGAGGCCCACCACAACGTGACTGCCGGCGACGAGGCCCACCACAACGTGACTGCCGGCGACGAGGCCCACCACAACGTGACTGCCGGCGACGAGGCCCACCACAACGTGACTGCCGGCGACGAGGCCCACCACAACGTGACTGCCGGCGACGAGGCCCACCACAACGTGACTGCCGGCGACGAGGCCCACCACAACGTGACTGCCGGCGACGAGGCCCACCACAACGTGACTGCCGGCGACGAGGCCCACCACAACGTGACTGCCGGCGACGAGGCCCACCACAACGTGACTGCCGGCGACGAGGCCCACCACAACGTGACTGCCGGCGACGAGGCCCACCACAACGTGACTGCCGGCGACGAGGCCCACCACAACGTGACTGCCGGCGACGAGGCCCACCACAACGTGACTGATCATTGAATAAAAGCAATAAAATGGAACCTTTTCATTTTGCCACCTTCATTTCCTTTTTACCTAAAACCGGGATAAATGCAGCACACGAAGCTTCAAATAGAAGGGGTTCTTTATCTAAAAAAAACTCTTCCCTCTTGAGTTATATATAAAAAAAAAAAAAAAAGAAAAAAGTCAGTTTCGAACGGCAGCAAGCCTTAGCTTCAAATAAAATGGCGGACAGACAACGCGGTTAGCACCCAACAGAGTAGCACGCACAAAGACATTATATATAGTAGACCAAGCATAGCCCGCTCCGGCGCAGGATTTAGGGCAGCCATCTTGGCGCTGTCACCCTTGTACTTTGCTGCATACAAACTAAAAGAAAATGCCTCACCATTTCTTTGAAATGAGATCAATAATGATGAGTGTAACATTTTTTCTGAATGCTCAAGCTTAAGAAGGCAAGGCTCCTAGTTTCAACTGTTGCCTTTTTATTTTTGCTTATAACAGATGTGCAGTTCAGTCAGTACAAAATGACTTCAATAAACTAACTAAATCACAGTACTGTATATGAAAATAACATGGAGCTCAGACAATGTTTTTGTGTACACACTCCCAGATATCACGTTTT